>OX235274.1:140557009-140596741 GCA_944472155.2 Trichobilharzia szidati | reverse complement strand
AAGTTCGCATATGTAGCATATTGTTTCTGTCAGTGGAACGTTTGTGAATAGTGATGTGACATCTGATGAAATCATTGTCTTGTTGGATACGTTGATATTTTCGATTGAGTCGATAAAGTCGAATGAATCTCGAACTGTGTGGCAGGAAACTTCTTTTCTGATTGGTTCAAGTAGATCTGCTAACCATTGAGCTGTGCGGTGATAGGGTGAATTGGTCATGTCGAGGATCGGTCGAAGAGGGATACCCTTCTTGTGTACTTTCGGGAGTCCGTAAAGTCGTGGTATATTTGAGCCAGACGGTCTAAGGGATTCAAACATTTCGTTGCTGATGAAGGATTCAGTCTTCAACTTACGAAGGGTGTCCGTTAGCTTTTGTTCGGTTTGTTCAGTCATGTTTTTTTCATTGATCGGTTTTGTGAATTTGCATTCATCGGATAGCATAGTCAGCATTTTACTGATATAGTCCTTGCGATTCATGATTACGATTCCTCCGCCTTTATCATAATCTCTTCGTTTTTCATAAGTTCTTTCAGCTCCTTATGGTGCCTCTTCGTCAAGATGGACCTTCCGTTGTGTTTGGTATTTATAAACTTGTGACAACAGTCGAGGATTGACGCTTTGAACTGTTGTAGGTTTTCGTCTGATGTAGGTGTGAGATCGTAAGTTTGGTTTATTAGATTTTCGAACTGAACCTGAACAACGCTCAGTTTCTAGTCATTCATGTTACGTCATCCAACTTATTCACTCAATTTCACTTCTACTTAATCTCTACCTGTAATTACCTCTGTTGCTATCCTGACCTAAGTTGTAACATTTTAGCCAATTATATTACGTCATCCAGTTTTTTAACTCAGTCTTTTTTAGTTGCTGTCTGATTAACTTTGTCTCTATACTACATCATTCTTGTATTAACTAATCAATTATCTAAACTTGACAAACCTCATGTACACACATACACACACACAAATATTTATATATAAATGCGATTGTACAGCTATGTGAATGAATTCGCCGAAAAGAGTCTCTTCGCTGAATGTCTTCTCTTTTTCATAATTGTCAAAATGCCGAAAAATTATGGAAACGCCGAGGGCTGTATAGTAGTCCTGCAGCTAATGAAGTGCTTGACTTAGGAGACTGCTTCCATTGCCCGCTTTTGAGAAGTTTTCAATGAGTTAACTAACTTGCACGTGGAATTATCACTTTCTCATTCGTAAGGAAAACTGCGAACCTATGCGTCTCAGTGTTTTAATATTTCACATGATTTATCGCGATTTATTATCTGAAAATGCGTTGTATTTTGTGGCGATATGGACTGCAAAATGCATCATCGTTAATTTGTAGAGCATACCACTTTCATTTCATTCCATGAGTTCTTTGGAAACATCTGAAGAACTTTGGCCAACTCATGCGTTTCCCTGTATTCCGACCGGAGATTTATTACTGTGAATATTCATTAAGTAGTTACAAGAGCCATGCGTCTTGTCTATCTTTTGATGCAAAGTGAATTCTACCAGATACGTTTGTAATGTGGTCATCAATTTAGGTGACTCACTACCGTGATTCACTCTGAAATGTTGATAGATAGTTGGAAACAGTCGGCAGGACGCCACGGACCTCGGTCTCATGTTTGTTGGCACTCATCAGATGGACATTTCCGAAATCTTAGATTAGCTCACTTTGTACCTCAGATTCGAATCCATGTGCTGCAGTTAGTGACGTTGCAAGTGAACCTTACTGATGAGTCATAATAAGTACGAAATCTAGATCCAGTGTTTCCTGCCTATTTCCACCAGTCATCTGACTTCAATTCAAGGATGTATTAGGCTAAGTGAAGTTTAACAATCATGTTCAGTCGAAAACAAGAGAATTTTGTGCTAAAACCTTTGAAAGATCAAACTTGAGTTTCAGAGAGTGTGATGCTCTTTCCATTAGCTGTTTCTTTCATGGAAGTCAGACAGCTCTCAGATATGCATATCGTTCTCTGTCTTGTAAACGACTGAACACTTCACTTTCATCTATTTCCGTCTGACGTGATATCATGTTTAAAGTATAGTTTACAAACACAAACGTCACTAAGCTTGAGACGTCAGTATCACAAATCAAATGAATCTATGATCTGACAGAAACAATAAAATCACTCTATAAAATAAAACATTAAAAGAGAAACATTCTGAAATGGTAAATGCATTGGATGGCAAATTCTCAGTACACAGTGATGGATAGGAGGTAAATCGGCAGCGAAGTTGATTTCGTTTTTGGTCTGAAAAGTAAGCAGTTAGTTATTCTGGTCGACCTACATAAGTGTCATTGCAAGTGGTATGGGTGTTGTGATGATGGACATCAGAATAACGAATAATAATACCTGTAATTAGCGGGCAACTTCATCAAGGAGTTACGTAGGCTTACTCTTTTCGTGTACTTATCCATAATTTTTTGAATTGTAACGTATATATTCAATGCTCTTCTAATACTCTTCTTATCTCCACTGACAATTCTATCAAATTCTGGAATGATGAATAAATTGATATTCATTTTTGGAATAAAAGTGTATACTACTGATTGATTGTAGTGAGTAATCGCTTAACACTCATATCAACTAGCAGTGCTTGCTAGTTAGGTTGAGGTGATCAAACCACCGAAAAGCCGTTTTCCTCATTTGGGGCCATGCTCATCAACGGTGTATCCAGTTTGACTCATCTCATACAGCCGAATCAATTCAAACCACTGGATCTCCGAATAGCTACTTAGGCGAACTGGTGTTATCACAAGTCAAATTTGCCTCTTCTATGTGTGTCTACCAGTTTGACTGCAGCTGCGGAGCCAGCTACATTGAGCGTACAATTAGGCAGTTTCATCGTCGTATTTCTGAACATCATCCAGCGTGGTTAAGCAAGGGACAAACAAGATTTATTCGTAGTTCTATTTTAGCACACCTTGTTGATACTGAGCATAAGGTTGATGTGAATAGTGCATTTAAAATTATTTATCGCATTCCGACTAATCTTAACTTTGCTCTACGAGTTCGTCTTCTACAGACAGCTGAAGCAATCGGAATCCACCAGAAGAAACCAAGCCTATGTGTACAGAAGAAATTTGTACAGCCACTTTCCTTACCGTGGCCATCGTTACAAGACAGGACTACGTCGTCCCTCTTCCCCTCCCCCTAAACCTATTAAATTATAATTGTCCAAATTATTTTATTTTTATTTTGACCATTTCATCTTTAATTACGTGTTATCCTTGTAAAATTAATTTATTCTATCCATTTCTACCTTTTAAATTTGTATTGACTTTCTTCGTTAATTATCAACCCATTGACATTTAGACACTATTTAACTACTGTTAACAAACATATCACCACTTGTTTGGTAAATTGTTGTGTATTGTAAAAAATGCTATATATATTAGAGAAGAGCCAGAGATGAGGATCTAATTGAAAAGTAAATATTTCTTCGCTCAATCTTTCTGTTTTCCACAAGTCAAATTCACACTTTGGCATGACCAGTTCACTGAAGTAGCTAGCCGGAGATCCGGTGGTTTGAAATGATTTGGCTCTGTAAGAGGAGTCAAACCGGGTATACCTCTGATGAGCTCAGCCTGAAAATGAGCGATACAGCTGTTCTGTATTTTAGGATCACTTCGAAGTGGCTACAAAGCAACATTTACTCATGCGAGAGATCAACAACTACTAATCTCAGCAGATATGCTTGTTATCTTGCTGATCATCTATGGGGTCAAACAGATCACGTACTGTGGTGATCTGACTAACTTGATTTCCAAAGGAAACTACAGTGAAATTTCACCTCTTGAACTGTGTAGATAGCAAATTGCAAACCAATCTGACATTTGTGAATTTGATTTCTAATGAAAGTGAATGTAAGCCTCAATAGAAGTACTGGTAATCATGAGAATTTAAAATTATGGGGAAGAAAATATTTCCAATTCTCCAATATCTTTGATTGGACACTAGTTAGTAACCAGTGTGATGTGTCTAGTCCTTTCTTTGGTGCAGACTGATTTCTATCAGTCAGTCAGGTGTGCAATGTGGCCACCATTCTAGGTAGCTCGCCAACATGGTGCACACTGATTTGATGATATTAGATGGTTGGAATTCAGTCTGCCCCATAGAGAGGACTAGACACTTCACACTAGTTAATACTCTCCATTCAAAGTATCTCCTCCAGTCCTACAGGAGGTCAATCGCGAGCCAGGCCAAATAACTCAGTGGTAACGTCTCTGACTGTAGCTCCCACTGGGTGAGGCAGTTTATAATCTCAGAAGGGATGTGAGTTCCTTCCGATTCCCTCCAACTATCTCATTCTCCAAAATTATCAGTAAATAAACTAAACAACATTGAAGAAGAATTCATTTGAACTGTGATCAAGATTTGACCGGATAGTTGCAAAATAATTGAGCGAAATTGAAATGAATAATTCTAACGTTTCGTTCGGCAATCTGGTCCGAACTTCTTAAGGTCATTTCAGTGGAATATAGTTCCATATAAGGCAAGTACACCTGATATAACCACAGAGTGATACAGTAATGTTAACTGTATGATGCATTCATTCCGCTTAAATCTCAACATACCTCTAAGTTCTTCAAGGACATGAATTCAATAGTAGGTGAATTCCAGTTTACTTTCAACTCAGAAAATCAACAGAGTTATCTATCCCAAACTGGCTAGCTCGATACCAGCATCTATAAGAAACTGTGACCTTCTCATTGATGCGAAGACTTTGAATCAGGGCAGTGAAAATTGATAAAGGCAGGTTTATTTAAGTTTTTATGCAGTCATACCAGAAGCCTAAACTACAAATCAGGGAATTTAAATGGATAAGTAACTTCGCACTGAATTTTACTCAAAAGAAAAATAAAATTAGAAATGAAAATGGTGAAAAAATAAATAAGGGGTAATACATCTGCCATATTTGAAAATAGTTTTTACTCCTTTACGTTCACAGTGGAACATGGGGCTTCAAGCTAGAGGCTTGAAGTTTCTGTAGCAGTTGTGGTTATTTTTACAGGATGGGGTTTGTAGCCTCATGCCCAGCCTTCTCTCTCCGGTAGTCTTAATACTGGCTTAGTGAGGTAAAGGAGTTCATCGGCCGATGATCGAATCCCGGAACACCTCTGTGATTGGCGAGCATTCTATCGCTGTGCCATCGACGTACACATTTGCCATTTAAAGAAGGAATATCAGATACTCTGTGAAAAATTCTCAACAACACTGGAAATGAGGTGGCATTTAAATCAACGAGCCCACTCAGAAACAAATTTTGTCAGCCTAATGGCTCTTAAGATTTGGTTAAGCAAGAAACCATGAGGTGTAAGGAGAATTGAGTATATTTATAAATATATGAGGAGTATGTTCTGAACAATAATTATGCAAAGATACGCTTACCTGATTTAATTTCTATGTTAGCATCAAAATCATGTTGATTCCAATGTATTTATAGCTTATCTGATCTGTGTTGTGCTGCATACTTATGTGAGTAAAGTACTCATCTCACAAAGTTGTTCTGTTATATGGAGAAGAAAAAGCGTGTGATGAATAGACTTTAGTCATCGTGTATGAAAATTAATTTGTTGATGTTATGAATGCGAAGGAAAAAAATAAAAGACCTTTGTACTGTTATTTTTCTCAGCCTGTTTTCAATAATTAAATATCATAAAATATATTATTGATTCCTTGAAAACATAGTGGAACACTGGTCTACAGGCACACATTTCCATTGCACTCAAGATCATGTTCAAGTTACTCTTGGATGTCCAATTTGTCGCTTCCCATTCGACGTCCACTCAGCAGATTTTCATTATGGCGTTAGTTCAGTGTCACTACATGTTAGTCGATGATTCAGAGACAGAATGCCCATCGGAAACCCATGTGGTCCAGGGTTCAACCTCTGACCGAAGGACTCCTAAGCCACGCTTCACCTGGCTAGCAACCCCACCCACCCATATATGGCTGTTAAATCTTGTTCCGCAGGAAATCACAATTAATTTATAAATTCTTGGGTGTTCTGAATTCGCTGAAAAGAGACTCTTCGCTGGACTACTTGTGTTCTATCTATTAATGTTCGAATGGGAATTTTTCATGAATTAAAAATTTGCAAGGACCCCTCGACAGTATAATAGAGAAGATTTGTAGCTCAGGTGGATGATTTTCGTGTGGTTGTGTTCTCTGAGCTGGATGGTTTGGTTGCGAAGCTTTCATTGCTCTACTGAGCAACATCTTCAGCGCATACTTCGATGTGAAGTGGGCTTTTAGAATTGTCTATGAGTTTATTAGTCATCTCTTCTAGTAACCTTGAACGTGATTGGTTGTTTTCGTGTGACATTTCATCCCCTAGTTTGCTTGTCTCGGTGCTGGCTGCTTCTTTGGTCTGAAGGTCGTTAGTCCACGGGCACCAATTCGACTGGGACAATGTTCAAATCTTAGACAAAGGGAACTGCAAAGATGCCAGAGAATTCCTAGAGGCCTGGTATTCAAATGAATCAGCAATCAATAGACACATAGAGATTGACAAAATATGCCAATCCATACGAAGAAATTCACACAAAAACAAAGTCAAACTTCAGGTCAAGGAAACAGTCAACACCAAAACAAGTGAACTAGAAAGTGAGAAGTCACACAAAACAACCAATCACATTCAAAGTTAGCAGAAGGAATGACTAACGATATTCAGACCAAAGAAGCAGCCAGCACCGAGACAAGCAAACTAGGGGATGAAATGTCACACGAAAACAACCAATCACGTTCAAGGTTACTAGAAGAGATGACTAATAAACTCATAGAGAATTCTAAAAGCCCACTTCACATCGAAGTATGCGCTGAAGATGTTGCTCAGTAGAGCAATGAAAGCTTCGCAACCAAACCATCCAGCTCAGAGAACACAACCACACGAAAAACCCCTCGACAGTCAAGAAACTCACTGTGTTTCTTCGGTACTCTGTCAAACTTGCGATAGCGAAAGCGAAAATAACTTTTTTCAATGATTGTATCAACAATCGCGAATATCCAAAGTGGTTTTGGAAAGCACTGAGAAGGAGTCACATATATCCCAACACTAAATCCCTCCGACGACATGCATTAAATCTTATCGACTCTATTAAATCAGGTACTCCAGAAGTACAACGCAACATTTCACAAAGGTCTCCAGCCCTCCACGATCTGCTACCTAGTGAAACTCAGAGGCTTACTGAATGCGTCAATTCGGTCACTGGAAAACGGGCACAATCTACTATACCGCAACTCACAAAAAGGCTCAAATCCATCAAAGCACACAAACAGTTTCCTGAAGACCCCTCAAAATTCGTATTTAACTACTCTTCAGTAGTTTTATCCAACCTGCAGTTAGAAGCCCTATCCATGGGTCCAAAATTCTGCGACGTCAACCTAAACGCCAACAGAATACATACTCATATACAATTTGAAAACTTAATCACCCAAACAAATGATTTAACTCCAACCCCCGAACAAGAAATGCAGCGATTCAAATCAACAATAATTGATTGCTGTTATCAGTATCTGAATCCAAAACCAAAAGTATACAATCACCTAATAAGACAACATAGAGAAGAATTAAATCAACTGAAACAAGACAAAGAACTCCTAATAACCCGCCCAGATAAAGGAGCTGGCATAGTCCTTATGGACAAGAAAGACTATATTGAGAAAATGATCAACATTTTGTCAGACAAAACAAAATTTTCGCAACCACCCAATGAAAGAAACAAAACAGAACAGATTGAAAAACAACTCACCAATGTCCTCAAAAGAATGCAAATCAAAAAGTTGATCAGTCATGAAGTCTATGAGCAGATCCAATCGACCGGATCAATAATACCAAGACTGTACGGCTTACCGAAGATACATAAAGCCAACCTCTCACTTCGTCCAATTCTCGATATGTCAGGTTCCCCGTACCATCCAATAGCGAAATGGCTAGCTGAAATTTTAGAACCTGTACGAAAACGAATGTGCCACTATTCGCTTCGTGACACTTTCCAATTCGTCGATCACATCAAAGATATCAATGTAAAGAGCAAAAATATGCTCTTCCTCGACATTGAGTCACTATTTACCAACGTTCCACTCACAGAAACTGTCTGCCACATTTGTCAATACATAGAAGAAAATCAGCTAAACATTGGATTACCGACGACTTGTCTAAAAGAACTACTTCTGAGATGTACACTGAATGTACAGTTCACATTAAACGAGGTTATTTACAGACAACAAGATGGGATCGCAATGGGATCTCCACTAGGCCCATTACTAGCAGACTGCTTCTTGGCAAGCCTCGAGAACGGCCCACTCAAATCAACTATTGACAATTTCCAAGTGTATGTTAGATATGTGGACGACATCTTTATTATCTGTGATGACGGCCTTGATCTCAATCAGTTACTGCAAATATCCAACAAATACCATCCAGCCACAAAGTTCACTCTTGAAATCGAAAACGAATCTAAAATCTCTTTTCTTGATGTTGAACTTACAAGAAGAGCTGACGGAACTTTAAGAAGGTCCATCCATATGAGACACACATGGAACGGTCAACTGACAAGCTTCTACAGCTGTGTACCAATCAGTCGGAAAGGAAACTTAATTTGATCTCTTGCCACTCGCGTCCGACGCATCTGCAGCTCTGATACCATGGAAGAAGAACTAAACTTCCTGAAAGAAACCTTCATACAAAACGGTTACCCGTCAAGATTCGTAAACAAAAACATCAAACCGAAACTCCAAAAGCAACAGACAGCAACCGTGCCAAAATGATACTTTATTTGAACCTTGACTTCAAAGGAGACCTACTCAGTGATGTCCTTAGAAGCAGAATCTCCACCTCTTTAAGAAGAACTTTCTTTGCGGCAACACTATCCAGCGTGGCTGCAGAAAGGAAGTAATGGCTGCATAAGGAGTGCAATAATCGAACATCTTGTCGACACTGGTCATTCCATCTCAACAAACGTCTCCTTCAAAGTAATCTACAAAGTGAAGAACAACCTCCCAAAGACAGTACGATTCCGTCTTCTTTGCATCGCAGAAGCCCTAGCCATTAAGATAGAGGAACCAGAACTATGCATACAGAAGAAAATTATGCAACCACTTCTACTCCCATGGTAATAACTTTGTTGATTTGACTTTCCTTTCCTTTGTTTGTTTGTTTGATTTGACTTAACTTTTGTTTGTATGCTTATTTTTCTACTTAAAACCCTTGTGTAATTCCGCATATTTTGTTTCCATGTACACCCTGAGTACAACTATTTCATCAAACTATTCATGTTATTACGTAAATCTTCTTTGACAATCGTTTGTGACAACTCATCACTTTTGTTACTACCGTCTTATATCAACATCCAATTCATCTGAACTTACTAATTGTATTTTCGTTTGACAAATTTAATGTACAAAACGACCATATATATGCGATTGTACAGCTATGAAAATGAATTCGCTGACGAAAAGAGACTCATCGCTGAACTACTTGTCTTCTGTCTATTCAGAATATGTATCCGGTCCCTGATCTATGATTTATTTAGGTGTTTTCTGGAGATTGTAATCCTCAGAGTAGCAGAGTAAAATGTCTTCTTCACACATTTGGAAAGACCATTTTTGAGGATTTCAGCTTAAGCATTATCTCTGAAATCTAGGTTCATGAAGAGAGATTTCCTAGCAACAATTGGACCCAGTGGCAGCAGCGATTCCCCCCCCCCATCCCCACCCATGTTTGAGTAAATAAATCCAGGTGGATATCGATTTTGTAATAAAGTGACAAGAAGAGGTTCCAGCACAGTCTTTACTGTATGTTTCGACCAGACCATTCAAATCTTCAGCCTCAGAGAACGTACTAAGTCTTGTCTTGAGACAGGTGGGATGTAGATCTACTGTAAAGACAAAAGACAAGGGCCACGCAACAGATCGTTTATTGAGAAAATCAACAGATATTTATAGATTTTTATGTACATTATTGTCAATGGAGAAGCAACGCCTTCTGACTGGTTGTTTTCTTGCTGAAGGTTCTTCTCTTCTCTTTGTGGCCGTTTCTCAAAGATGAAACCATATATCTGTGAATTATATTTCCACACTTTAACTCCACTGTGATTGGCTGGTGGTTTTCTCAAGGTTAAGGTTTGTTATTGTTTTTTCATGACTCAGTATTATTTACTGGATGACGTTTCGAACAAAATTTTTATTGTTCATAATCATATAAACTGTAATCACACGACATCGAAACTTGCGTTTTATAGTTTTCTTTGTTCTCTCCTATTTGTCGTAGGGGTAGTAGAATTTTCCAGATATCTGGGACAAGTGTTGAATCATTTCTATCACAAGTACTTGCAGTTGATTCGGTAAACAAAGCTTCTCTTATCAATCTCTCCCTCCACCCTGTAACATTAGATTTTAAAACTGTCATCTTATTCCATCCCAGTGTACACTTGTGTGAAATTGCATGTAGTCCTATAATTGAACTATTCTCTAGATTTCTTATCGTATTCAGGTCAACTAATCGAGATGTAGACAGGTTTTTTATGCTCAGCTAGTCTGACTCACTGACTCTGTTCTACTACTTTGACCTATGTATTTGACCTGACAATCATCGCCGAAAGGGTATTAGACAAACTAAATTGTTTTGTTTTATTGGCTCCACAGAATTGACCATTGAACTGACAAAGCTTGTTTCTAATTGAGTTTGTGGGGTGTTTGAATGCCGGCCACTTTTATTCCTGGCTTGTTGAGAATTCTGGGTAAGGCTTCCGACGTTCCTTCCTAGTATGGAATTACTACTGATGATTCAGATTCCTTATTGTTGGTGTTGTCTTGCTCAGGTTTGACATGCATGTCGTCATCAATATTGCTATTATTATTATGATTATTATTATTATCACTATCACAACTATTGCTATTTTTTATTTTTACATTTCCCTACATACCTTCTGACTAGTTTATCAGGGTAATTATTAAGTTTCAAGGCTTCTCTTATATGTCTCACTTCCAGTCCTAGATTTTCCTTGGTACTACTCAGTTTTTGTGATCTGTCACTTAAACATTTCACCAATCCTATTTTTACTGGCATAGGATGGGATGATAGGAATTCCAGATATCTGTTTGAATGTGTGGGTTTCCTGTAAACACTAGTGTTAAACTTCACATCTTCTTTCCTTTTTACGCTACAATCTAACATTGGAAGCTCCCCTTCCTGACTTTCCAATTCATAAGTGAATTGAATTACCTCCACCTTTGAGTTAATGTGTTCGAAAAATTTATCTATATCCTGCGTTGTAAGTGCAGTGAGTGAGTCATCTACATACCTCCACTATACTTCTAGGGCGGGGCTGAAGGTTTCAATCGCTATGTTTTCAGATTGATATATAATTGTCTATTTTCACAAACATGTGCCTAATTTGTTGTGTATTTTTTCTATAGTAATTCTCATCCAGTTAGAAAACTGTACTTTATGTGTACTATTATTATTGTTTCATTTAATTCCTAGAGAAACATAGGGCTTCAGCCATGCGTCTCCATTGCGTTCGGTTCTCTGCTAGAGTCTTCACCTGGCTCCATGTCTGCCCACACGTTTTCATCTCCTCTTCACATGACCTCCTCCAAGTCACTCTTGGACGACCAACTCACCGCTTCCCTTTCGGGTTCCACTCGAGCAATGGCTTGTCTAGTGATGTCACTTGATGGTTTCTTCAGAGTATGGCCAATCCATCTCCATTTCTTCCTGCCTATTTGTTTCACAATCGGTTCCTGGTTGGTTCGCTCCCAGAGATCCCTCCTTGTTGCTGATCTTTTCTGGCCATCTGATCTTGAGTAGTATTGAGCGAAGACAACTATTAATGAAGGTCTGTAGTTTGTTTGAGATGCTCTTTATGACGCGCAGTGCAAGTCTCTGATCCGTATAGTGAGTAGCACTGACTGACTTCACATTGGAGTTGAAAATCCGGATCTTATTTTTGATGCTGAGTGCTGTTGACCTCCACACAGACTTGAGAGTAGTGAAAGCTTGTCTTGCTTTCCCTATCCTCGCTGCTTTGATATCCTCGTCAGTTCCGCCTGTAGTTGAAACGATGCTTCCCAGGTAGGTAAAGGAGGTTGTTTCTTTCAGATTCCTCCCATTTATGCTGATCGTTGTCTGTTGTTGTTGTTCTTGTCCAGGAATCTTCATCACCTCTGTTTTCTCTATGTTCACTTGGAGTCCAATCTTTAATGCTTCTTCTGCTAACTTGTTGCCTTTCGCTTGCATATCTTCCAGTTTGTGGGAAATCAGACATTTATCATCGGCGAAGTCAAGATCCTCCAATTTTTTCGTGTGAGTCCATTTTATGCCTGTTTCCTCATTGCCCGCTGTTTGTCGCATTATCCAGTCTACTGCAATCAGGAAAATCATTGGCGATAGTAGGCAGCCAGCTTGTCTTACTCCTGTCCTCACTTCGAAGGGTTCCGTAAGTTTCCCGTTGCGGATTACTCGGCATGCAGTATTGTCTTACAGCTGTTGGATGAGATGTATTATTGTCGGTGGCACCCCGTAGTAGCGAAGTAGTTTCCAAATCACCTCTCGATCGACGCTGTCAGAGGCCTTTTCAAAGTAGATGAAGTTGAGATAGAGAGGTGACTGCTTTTCCAAGCTTTGTTCAATGATGATCCGTAATGTGGCGATTTAATCGATACATGACTTCCTTCTCATGAATCCAGCCTGTTCCGGTCGAAGTTTTCATCCAGGGTGTGTTTGATTCTCCTCAGGATGATGCGGCTTAGTACTCTGCTTGAGATGGACAGGAGCATAATTCCGCGCCAGTTCTTGCATTGACTTAAGTCTCCTTTCTTTGGTAGTCTGAATAAGTATCCTTTCTTCCAATCCTCGGGTACTTTGCCTTCTTTCCACACCTTCTCCATTAGTGGCGTCATCAAGTCCGCTGTTGTCTCTGGGTCTGTTTTCAATGCTTCTGCTGGGATTCCATCTGGTCCTGCTGCTTTTCCAGCTTTCAGCAGCTTGATTGCCTTCAGGACATCTGTTCTCGTCGGGGGATTGGTGCTCACTGGTAGATCTGTCTCCGTTGTTGGTATTGTTGGGCGCGTTGTCGGTGGTGGTCGATTTAGGAGTCTTTTGAAGTGTTCAGCCCAGTGTTTCCTTTGCTCCACTTCTTTGTTGAGTGACTTTCCGTTGTCATCTTTCACCGGCTTGATTTGTGTCAAACGTTTGCCCGATAGGTGCCTAGTTGTTTGGTAGAGTGTTGCGAGGTCTCCTTTGCCTGCACTGCCGCTTGTTCTGCTTCACTTGCCATGGTTTCATAATACTTTCTTTTGTCTTCTCTGGCACTCTTCTTTACTCTTTTGTTCAGTGTATTGTAGTTTGGATTCAAATCCTGTTTTTGTTGCTCGTCGGTGCACTGGATAATTTTTTGTTTCACCATCCTTCTCTTTTCTATCAGTCTCCAAGTGTCCTTAGTGAGCCACTGTTTGTCCTGTCTCTTCTTTCTGCCTAGAACTTCCATGCAGGTTTGACTCCAAACTGTTTTCAGGTTGTTCCAGTGCTTTTCGACGCTGACCTCTTCACCAGTGTTGATTTTTGTCTCAGCTTCGTCCTTTATGCTTGCAGTGAAGATGTCCTTTGTGTCCTGGTCCTTCAGTTTTTGAGTGTTAAACTTGGCTTGTGGTCTATCTGCAGCTCCTGATTCTCTGAAAGCTTTTAATTTGATTTGGATCGTCCCTTGTACGAGGTAGTGGTCTGAGCCAACGTCTTCTCCTCTTCTTGCTTTTGTGTCCAGTAGGCTGCGCCGCCACTTCCTCGAGATTGTGATGAAGTCAATTTGGTTTTTGGTTCGCCCATCTGGTGACACCCATGTAGCCTTGTGGATATCACTGTGCTTGTATACGCTGCCACCAATCACTAGTTCATTGAAGGCGCAGAAGTCGGCGAAGAGTTCTCCATTTTCATTCATCTCTCCCAGAGCTTCTTCACCCATGATGAGTTCCCTTCCTGTGTTGTCTGGTCCCAGTTTGGCGTTCATGTCTCCCATTAGTATTTTAATGTCACCAGCTAGAGTATTGTCCATTTTTGCCTGTAGTTGTCTGTAAAACTCTTCTTTCTTCTCGAGATCTGCGCTGTTTGTGGGTGCATAGCATTGTATAACTGACACTTTCCTTCCTTTGGAGTTGAATCTGGCGGTCATTATCCTGGGCGAGATCACCTCCCATTGTATCAGGGCCTTCGTTGCCGTTGGTGACATCATGATAGCCACGCCCTCGGTGAGCATGTGGTTATCCTCTGGGTGACCGGAGTAGATGACTGACTCACCCGTTGACAATTTGGTGAGTCCATTCCCGTTCCATCTGCTTTCACATATTCCCAGTACTTGAATTCCGTATCTTTTCATTTCGTTTGCGATCTGGGCAGCTTTGCCAATCTCGTACATAGTACGGACATTCCATGTCCCCACAAAGACTTTTTCTTTTGTCTCAAGGAGATTCATCGTGCTGAAGTTTCTGTAGCAACTTTGTTTACAGGATGGGGTTGCTAGCCTTACGCCTGAGGAGGGGATTGTCACATTAAATTATAGTTTGGAGAGAAGCGACCTTGTGGCTTGCTCCCCTTAAAACCAGGATAACAAGGAATAAAACAATCACAGCAACACAAGCACAGGAAAATAATTCACAACAAGAAGGGTAACAAGCGACAACAACAATAATAATATCACAGTCAATTACAGCTAACCAAAATGATACCAAAATCATAGACTCACTGACTTGAGCCAACTTGAACATGTAAATCCATCAATATATACAATTATAGATATTAGTTAGTGTTAAACAAACACAGAGTCTCAAATAGATAGTTATAGGTATTATCTATCAAAAGTATTATATCAATGATTCAGTGTTTCAAAGGCGAATAATTGCATTAGTTGTTTGCGACTTTTTGGCAAGATATTCCACAAAAATAAGAGGTTTAGGTAACTATGTAAATGTAACGTAGTAATTGAAAAGCGCGTCTTTATGTGTATACATATACTCTTTCTACTGCATTTTGTCTTGAAACTTGTTTACTCTGAACCATTTCACCTTGTTCGGAATATTCTCACTTTGTTTACTTTGACTCAAACGGTCAGCCCATGAATTCCAGCTTCTGCCAATTTATAAAATAGTGCGACCACTTCGCGATGTCTTCTTCGATTAGTTACTGCTTCACCTTCAACCTATTGTACCCTACTGGTCACAGCTTCCCACTAGAACCCCAACTAACTGCCTGAATAGGGCCATTCCCTAGTGAGCATCAGATCAAAAGGCTTAATGGTCTGTGAGCTCGTCTTGTAACCAGAAGGTCCTGGGTTCGAATCCCACTGTGGCGTGGGTGCGTGCTGATGAAGAGTTCCAATCTAGGCTGACGAGGCAGCTGTCCAGTACTCCCAGTTGGTTTTCCAATGGTTCTCTAACCGATGTCAGCTCATGATGAAATCCTCGAACCAATCAAGCAAAAAAATCCCTTTTTGATGTGGTTGTGTTCTCTGAGCTGGATAGTTAATTTGCGAAGCTCAGAGAACACAACCACATCAAAATCATCCACCTGATCTACAAATCTTCTCTATCATATCTAAAAATATCCCTACAAAAACCAATACTTGAAAAAATCATGAAAGGATTGTTAGCTTATTATATTTGCATCTTTCTTCTCAGTGTTCGTCACACTTTGAAACACCCATTTTGATTTTATGTATGAGATAATACAGATCAATGAGCCACGTCATTAATTCAATCTGTTTTGTCGAAACATGAAGTGAATGGAGCAATTGGTGTTTTTGTGTTGAAGAATATTTCAAAGAAGCTGTGAGCACATCGCTTGATGTTTCAGGCATCATTTATCATCGTTAGTATTATTTATAAACAATTCGCTTTCCATAGTTTATTCATGCTATTTCAATCTAGGCTTCAATTTTCTGAATGATCTGACATTGTGATAATTAAGTGACACTATTTTAAGTCGATCGTATTCAGCCGTAATGAAAATTAATCTTAAGCAATCAATGAGGAAGACTGAGAGAATTCCCTTTACTTGATGGCAGTCACAGCTGATCTTGTTGGATCACAAATCCGAAGTTGAAAACATCATCACTAGGTGTTGTCACCAGAAATTCAAATTATAATTTGGAACAATCACCACATATTGTTAAATATACGAGATATTCGTAAATATAAATGGAGGGATTAATCAGCAGTGGCATCGGTGGTTCATTCGTGGAATGATCGCTAGCTAAGCTAGAGATTCAAATTCGCTTACCAACCCAAGCACTCCTTAACGTCACCTAACTGGTAGCAAGCCTAAAAAAGAAGAAATGCTGGAGGTCATTCTAGAGGCTCTACCCAGCATAACCAACATCACCTTATGCTCTACTCAGAGAGCAAAGAATTGAAAAACATATCCGTATAGATATAAGCGAAGGGATGGTCGGGAGCTGCACACAATAAAATTTGCTTTAATGAAATATATTTAGACGTCATTTTATAAACGGGTATCTCGACATCGGAATAATAATATTACAAATTACTCAATACAGACAAGCTGAATAAAGTAGTGGTGCCACTTCTCTGCTGACTAGTGACAATTCAGCCATGATTAAGTCATTCAAATGAGACTACTTTTCAGCGATAATATGCGCACCAGACAGTGTTCTTCTTTCACTTTTATGTAAACATCACAGTTAAATATACATTGGGTGGGTCAGTGGTGCAGCAGTAGAACTCTCACCAACCACGGATGCCGCAGGGGGGTTCATCAACGGCTGGAGAACTAAAAAACCTCACTTAGTCGGTAGTAAGTCAAGTGAAGAGGAGAGGTTGGATGTGGAGCTAGTAATCCTCCTTCCGTATTATTAAAAACCATTAATAATTAAACTTCAAAGCTCAAGCTTGAACCCGTATTTTCAAATATTGGGACACAAAGAAATAAAAAGGGATGTATATATAAATTTCATATATCCGGGAAAAGTAAGACGTGACTTTATTATGTTTCCCCTTTTTTGATCACATTTGCGGGTTTTTCATTCAAGATTTTAGATGTGTTTTACAAACAAAGGCTGGTTAATACATGCACATTTAATTCAGTAACCTATTTGACAGTTAGTGATTCATTCAAAATAAGATTAAGTCATATGTCTTCTGTTTGAAAGCTTTCTGAATTCAATAACTTTTAATGTTGCTGTATTACCTAAGCCAGAAGATGTATTTGGAAAGTCTCAACTGTCTTTATCTTTACCTTGCACCACATTTCCAGTGATAACTTCAAGTTAACGAGTCTTATCTATTGACCATTCAGCCACTGAGACGAAGTTCAATAGTATATGTAATGTAACTACTGTATAAACGATATATATAATAAGGCTACCACCAACCATTGTCACTGTCAAGTCTATGTTAGTCACACCTTACTTGATGGACCCCATTTAATAATACATCTCAAGCAGTCTTATCTCGTCATCAGTCACTAGTGTGCATTCAATTCATTTTCTAGTTCTTACAGATGGACAGAAATAAGAATAAATGGGCCATTGGATTCCTTCCGAGCTTGCCTTATTAACTTGTAACAACAGAAGGCATGACACGGAAGCCAAGGTATATTTTTCATTATTCAAACCGCTGTTTATATAGTTTATATTCGTTAACCAGTGACTGAGCGTGTGGTTTCGGTTTACATTAAACAACATGAAATAGAATGTTCGAATATGCACATAGTATTCTGTTGCCAATGCAGTATTGAACTGTGGAAATAACATTCCGATTCTAACATCAAATAGAGTGTTCAAATATATACTTATATCGTATTCTGTTGTTAATGCCGAATCGACCCATGGGGACATGTGAGAATAATATTCCGTTGGCACACATTGTCTGTTTCATTCCACCACAAACTGAAGGCCTAAAATTTGGTTCAGGTTGAGTTGTCAGGCGAGTACTACTGAAGAGTTTCAAACGAGGACGAAACAAGCTGTCCAATACTCCCTAATTTCCAGTGGTTCCCTAATTCTTGTCAATCATTTATATAACTTCTGATCCTCATATAAAACGTTTATGTGAAAAGAAGAAGTAGTTATCTGACCTTCTGTATAAACGACTCGATCAGTTTCTTTCACGTTGAACCAACCACAATATTGAACAATTCTGATAGCTTTCAAGAACGGATAGCCTTATCTAACAATGCTTATTTGAAATGCATGTCAACGGTATTGAAAGAAAGAAAACTAATGGATAACTGTGAGGTCATTTGAAACGCACTCAACTGTAATCGAATACTTTTGTTTTAAATTCATTTATTTCAACACTCAGTTAAATTTTATTAAATGAAACATACAATTTAAAAAAACGAATTACATAATGAAGTTATGAATTAAGAAATGGGAAAGTTTACACCATCTGGATAGTCCGGATTTTCTTCTCAATAGCCTGGTAGTAGAAATTCACAAATATCAGTTAAACGAGTTAATTATGTGTCATGTAAAACTACTCAAATCTATGTAAAATGTATAGCAGAGAAAATTTAATGAGAATGTCCATTTGTTGGCTTCTGGTTGTATATAGACTTGACTGATTCATGCCTGAGCTTTTGCAATAAGTCGAGTTCTCAATTTATAAATTAATTCTCTACTTACATTTTACACATTTCGAGGTGTAATATCGCCACAGTGTCCTTCGGTAGCTGAAATTATTCCTATGATAATACCAAAATAGTCACTCAAGGATCCAAACATAAACGTATGACGTTGTACACTACTGTTTGATTTGTCTAACTAATATCGGATGGCGGTTTCGCTGTTTTGGGACTGAGCTTATCAGTGGTGAACAGGTTCGAATCAACTGAAAGAGTCGAATCACCTCAAACCACCCAAAATTCTAGCTATCTTCTTGAGCGAACTGGTAATTAATTAAATCTAAATCATAATTTTCAAATTAATTCGCGGTTCGCAATGAAAACAGCTAAGTGTAGAACTGGATCACAATTTCCTTCAGAAACCTCTGAGCTGAGCCAAAGTGGGTACGCCGCTGATGAGTTCCACTGCGAATGAGTGAAACAGTAGTCCAGTACTCGGATCACATCGACCCGTCTAGGAAGCACTACTAGTTGATATCAAAGATATTGAACTACTCATCGGAATCGGTCAGTAGTATGCTGAATGTTTTCGTATAGTTATCGATTTTTTAGTCCCTTGAATGGGTATGCTTCGTTAATCACCTAACGTTCTTAATTTTGAATTCCTCAACAGTACAGAATGTGATCAGTGTCACACACATTTTTCAAGACGAAACTGTGTTACCTAAAGCCTATACGCTAATACCAGGGTGCGGGTCTTAAGATATTACTAACTATCCTGTGAAACAACATCAGCAACACAATTACCGAACAGATAAAACCAGCATACTTTCAATTCTACTACTGTTATTAACGAAGTTGTTTCCTAAACTTTATTATTCATCCCTCTATATTACTGCTTTCTCTAGTAGTGAGGCCTTTCGAAAGAAGTCGTTAGTGAGTAGTTGATGTCATCATAATGCGAATATCTCTGGTAATTTCAAATGATCGAGGCATGAACTTCTCACATCTTTAACTTCCACATACATGTATAGTAATACTTATAATAAACCAAACGTTAATTTCTGTTTATTTAATGAACACCACTCACCTTCAGCTATGCATCTTTTAGCTTGATTAGGAACATCGTTATAATTATGGATAACGTTTAACCAGAGATAGTTTAATAGTTCAGGTTTGTAAATGTAAAATTTCAGTCACTGGCCACTACTTAAGGATAACCGTCGCAATGTGTCTGGTTTTTACTTCTAATTGAAGTCTATCATCCAGATATACACTATGGTCATTGAGCTGGACTCCCCATCATCTTGACACCTTCCGAAGCAATAGCAGGTAGTTGGAACAAGTCGACAGAATTCCCTGAATCAAAGATTCTCGCCTATTCGTATTATTACTCAGGAAGGCGTATCTACAGCAACGAAAGGATTGAGATATTCATGGAGCCTCACACCTACACCACTCATTGATGCAGACACTTTGCGAATCAGCGTTTTTAGTCGCTACTCTAAATAAAAAGTACATGCAAGACGGCTATGTGACTCTAAAATGTTTTCATTAATAGACAGTCTTGGCTGAATATTTTTCTAAGACTGTAAGCATTGACAGGTAACTCTACCAGATTCGTAGAATTTCATCCTTTTGAAGTTCATCTAGTTGATTAGTGAATTTGCGTGTAATCTGATTGGCAAATATCATACAATGAAACATTCATCAATCTACTACGTAGTGAATCTTACCAATTAACTAAATTAATGAAGTGCGAATTAGTAACACATACATCTTATAAAATATTAGGCTATGTTGCATACTGTAACGCTATGAAACCATCAAAATAATTTTTTTGCAAAAACAGCAGAAGCCATCAATATTTTCAGTCATTATTTTTCTACAAGATAGACTTCAAGAACTGTCTCCTGATACACATCACTGTCAAGACAACTATATTGCGGAAATACAAATTGAGAGTATGATATGATGGGGAGGATTTGTAGCTCACGTGGATTATTTTGATGTGGTTGTGTTCTCTGTGCTGGATAGTTAATTTGCGAAGCTTTCATTGCCCCCTAATAGGCAACATCCTCATCTCAGTGCATATTTCAATTTGAAGTGAGCTTTTAGATTTCTCCATGGGTTTATTAATCATCTCTACTGGTGACCTAGGACGTCATGATTGGTTGTTTTTGTGTATTTTCACATCCTCTGGGCTACTTGTATTGGAACTGATTGTTTCTTTGACTTGAACTTTGACCTTATGTGTGTGAGATTTCCTTCTTATTGATTGGTGAATTTTGTCTATGTCGATGTGTCTATTGATTGACGATTCACTGGTATACCATACAGGCTTCTAAAAGTTCTCTAGTATTCTTGGTGTTTTCTCCGTCTAATATTTGAACGTTGTCCCAGTCGAATTGTTGCCCGTGGTTGTCTGTATGTATTGATATGAGGGAGTGGGTGTCATGTCTTTTGACTTATGATCTGGCTAGCTTATGATCATGGATACAAAGACGAAGACATCCACTTGGGCCAATATAGTGTTTTTCACAATCATTGCAATTTATTTTGTAGATGATGTTGGTTTTATCTTCTTTCGCTGTTGAGTTTTTTGGTTGACACGATGTTGAGTGAAGTGATTTTTTTGGTTTGTGAGAGATCAATTCCTAAAGGTTTGAAGAGTCTTGCAGTGAATTGTGAGATTTCCTTTATGCATGGTAGGGTGGTTTTCTTAGGGCTTTCCTTGGGGGCCTTTTGATTTGGTCGTTTGACGGCTTGAGGGTATTTGTATTTTGATGAAATTCCGTGGATATCTATTCTTTTGGAAGACGTCCATGAGATATCTTTCTTCAGTTTTCCTTAAGGTGGGAGTGCTGCAATGAGTCCTGGCCCTCTCGAATAGTGTTTGTATGCAATTCCTTTTGTGTGTTATTGGAATGTTGCTGTTGTAACTGAGTATTTGGTTCATGTGAGTTGATTTTCTATAAACTTGGGTTTCTAATTCCCCTGTGGTTGTTCGCTTGACTAAGACGTCCAAAAATGGGATTTCGTTCTCGGATTCCTCTTCTCTTGTGAATTTGATACCGCTGAAGACGTTGTTTAATAAGTTGTGAGTTTTATCCAACTGTTTTCTTTTGATTATTACAAATTAGGAATTAGAATGAGGAGGAAAGGAACAACAATCTCCGGATATTATTTCTGTACTAATCAGCTTCTGGAGAACGGACGTGCTTCACGTCTTCCTCTTCTCCCGTCTTCCTACAAAGCAAAGTTGACAATAAGAGGCTAGAAATCTAACCCAGACCACTTGTGTGTCTGGCTAGCATTCTGCTATTTATATACCAGCAAAAAACACAATCCAGGAAGATGGAGTCAAATCACTGTGACACTAATCGGCTAATGGCTTGAAGTCTACACACCGTACCACCATAAACCACCCAGGCCAGAATGGGAGTGGAACTCACTCCACGAAATCTGAGTGGATTAGCAGATTGTTGCCTTATCCACTACGCCATCCAGTGAGAAAGGTTTATAGAAATTGAAGGAGATTTGGTTTAATTTACAAGACAGTCATACGACAAATACTTTTCTTCATATTATTTAAGTGCAACTGAACTGGAAAAAGATTTGTACTTACAACCACAAGCCTGTCCTGTGTATTATAAAATATTAAATATGAAGTAATATAACATTTCAAGCTTCGAAATGCGAATATTCTTTGTTTAATTCAATTTTACATTTTTCCGTTGATTGATTGGACCGAAGTGCTCAGTCTCAGGTTGACATGTCGGCTTCTTGAGCAAATGCTTGGACGATGACTCGTCATGTAACTTCTTTATTATTCCAAATTTTTTATTCTTAAATATACCTGCAGATAACTTAGAATATTTATAACCCTAATGAATATTTTTTCGTTAATTACTCACAATCGAAAACCATAATTGTGTTTCAATGGCATGTTAAACAGCGGCGACAGATTGTGACTCTAACGAAAGTATGTTAAGAGGATTCAAAATGGATCCTTTAAAATGCCGAAGATACACGGTACTGTAAGTTAAAATGAATCAGCTACAAAGAAAAATTCACATTTGCGTTTGCTCGAAAGCATAGAACTCAAGTTTTCTTATGAAATCATCACTTTATGGTGTTTGCGTATTCCCTGGTACTTGTCTTTAATCCCCTCGCACAATTGACAGTCACAGGACAGCATATATAAAAATTTCATAATGTGAATAATAATCAGTTAGTTACCAGCATCTTATTAGGCAGAGGATGAGATGTTTTACACATTCTTAATGAAATATCAGGCAACACGTCATCCTCTTTCACGATATTTATTTGTGTCCACCTTAGACTCTTCATAAGGAATGAAAGCCAACGAACAAAGTGATCATTAATTTATTAATTACTGAAATATATTCAGTGGTGAATATTTCTAGAACTTGACCTTGGCGGCCTGTTTGAACATTTTGGGCTACCATATTCCATGTACATTTTGCATCTATTTACTCATATTTTGTTGGTGTTTACATTTAAAATTATGCATTCTAATCGTATCATTCACTCTCGGGATTATATAAAATGCTTAAAACCTAAAAACTTTCATATTTGCAATAAACTCAAGAAAAAGCACCATGGTGGTTGGCAACGTGCTTTAAAATCTACACCCATACATCAAACTACTGTTCCGGTTATCGTAAGTACGAACTGTCGGTCACTGCCTAACAAAATTCTGGATTTTCAGTCCCTGTTGTTGTCCGAAACTTATCATAATACTGGTATTGTAACTCTACAAGAAACCTGGCTTCATGACTCATATGATGACAATATAGTATCTTTAAATGATTTTAGTGTATTCCGACAAGACCGTGTTTGTTCCAAGAAAAAATGCGGCGGTGGAGTAGCTACATTTATTCACTCAAAATGGTCTATTTCTAACAATGTTTGTTTCAAATTCTCGAATGACTACATTGATTGCATCACTGTCAGATGTCGCCCGAGACACTTGTCAAAATACAAATTCATTTATATTTCTAATGTTTATGTCTCTCCTGGCTGTACCATATCGGATTTATCTATGTTCGCAGATGAATTCACCGCTTTTGCTGCAGCTTGTTTCGAGAACTCTTTATCAATAGTGACTGGCGATTTTAACTATTGTGATCACTCCTTCCTTATATCACTTGGCCATGACAATATTGTTAACTTTGCTACCCGTCTCGAAAAAACACTAGATCTAGTATTCATCAATGATGTTGGTGTATATGAAGCTCGCAAACGTGCTCCTGTATTGAACTCTGACCACTGCATCATACGTGTACTGCCTAAAATATATTCCAAATCACACAAACGTGTCTTCTCTCACCTCTACAGTAAATTTCAACGGAGATGCTACTCACAAGATAATCTAAGCAAACTCAGATGCATGTTGATAGATACTAACTGGGACCTGTTTACAGAACAAACATTAAATGACACAATCACAAACACCACAGATTATCTTAAATTCTGTTTGGAAATATGTTGTCCTAAAGAAACATTATTCACTCGTTTTGACCGTTTCTCTTCTCCATATCTCAAAAAGCTCCGTAGAGATAAAGAACTGTTGTTCAAAACAAATGATAAGTCAGGTGTAAAAAAGCTAAATCCTCTGATAAAACTCGAAATGCACAGACTAAATGTTTTATACAACCAAAGATTTTTGTCATGTAAAACCCCTTCTAGTTTATGGAAACTTTTTAAAGAAATAACTAGCGGTAAGCGGTGTAATTCTGTACAATCTCTTAATGTTAATAATCTAAATAAGTCTTTCATACGCTCCTCTGACGATATCCTTCCTAATGATACAAATCACATAGACAATAATTTTAATGGTTTTAATACCCTTGATGTGCTTAAATGTCTCCGTTCTCTTAAGCCTTCCCAAAGCCTTGGTCCTGATGGCGTACCTGCCATTGTCCTCAGGAACTGTGCTGATATTTTGTGTTACCCTCTTACTAATATTTTTAATGCTTCCTTTTCCAGTAATGTTCTCCCTTCTGCATGGAAAAACATTAAAATTGTCCCTATACCAAAACAATCTTCTGGTACCGATAGTAAATTTAGGCCTATTGCAATTACTTCTCCTTTTTTAAAATTGATGGAAAAACTACTTTTACTTCGTCTTGAACCTTCATTGAAAGCTTTTAATGACCCTAAGCAATTTGCATATAAACATGGTAGAAGTACCTTGGATGCTGCGGTTGTCTTATATCATAATGTTTTTTCTTGTTTAGACAAAGGTGCCAAATATGTCCGTGGTGCTTTCCTAGACTACACATCTGCGTTTGACTCTGTACCTAGGGGCCTTTTATTAAATAAGCTCTCCTTGACGCACACAGCATCCTGGGCTAAGAGTTGGTTGCATTCTTATTTTTCTGATAGAATGCAGTATACTGCATATAATGGCAAATCTTCTTCTGCTTTGCTTACAAAAGCCGGTGTTCCTCAAGGTGCCGTCCTCTCTCCCTTTCTTTTTTCTTTCTTCCTACATGACCTGCCACATTTAAACGAAACCAATTTTGTCAAATATGCTGATGATCTGGCTGTATCACTGCCTATCACTTCTGAGTCTGACTGCTCCAAACTTAATAGCTTTCTGTTGGACATCAGCATGTGGTCTAAGTCAAATGGTCTTATGTTAAATCCTTCCAAATGTCAGGCAGTTAACTTTACCTTCAACCATCGACGTGACATGCATGAACTAGTTAGTTCCCATGGTTCCTGTAGCATAGATGGTACAGAAATTGAAACCAAATCAAGCATTAAATACCTTGGATTAGTTCTTTCCTCTGATCTTTCATGGTCATCTCACATTTTATTGGTCTCTAAGAAAATGTTTCGTCTTACCTTCTACATTAAAAAGTTAAGACAACAAGGTATCAGCCAACCTTTAGTTCTGCGATTTTTAAACTCCTGTATTTTACCCATTATACTTTATTGTTCTCCATTAATCTTTCCTGGGCTTCTTAAAAAAGACTATGCCGTATTACGAAGGGTATTAAATGCTGTGAGTAGGGCTTGTGGTTTGTCACTGCGTGATCTCGCCAATACAATAGTCGAGAGACACGTAAATTCCTGTACAAATTGGGCAAAGGCCGTACTGTCAGACCCTTTGCACCCTCTTTATTCACAATTATCCCCTTGTATCTCATCAGGTAGAACAAGAAGTCAATATAAGAAATTATATGCTCGTACCACTAAGTATAAAAATTCTACAATACCGTATTTAGCCCGTATTTTATGTGATGAAGACACTGTTAGACGTGAAACATATAAGTTACTATGTAATTAGCATAGTGAATCGACCCTTTCATGGTTCATCTTTCTGTAATTTTGTGGTGTCACCCTTTCTATCGTTTAATTATAACTTTGCTATTTTTATTTTAGTTGTTATTACTATTATTACTATAATTTTATATTTTTCTCCTTATCCTATACTGTAATTGCTACATAGCTCCTATAAAAACGTTTTGTTATCATTATTATGTATTAATTATTCCGTTTATCTACTTTTTTTTGTTTGTTGTTGTCGTTTTTGAGTAAATTAGATGCAATACTGTACTGAATGCTGAAAATTCCTTGCTGTATCATTAATACTGTTTTTGGAATAAAGCAAAAATTATTAAAAAAAAAATTATTAAAAAAAAAAAGATATAAGATAACAGTTCCCTTCTAGGAATTCGACTTAATTTCAATGTCGATCTCGTCACGAACCAACATTGGTCAGCGATGAACGGAAGCTGGAGAGCTCTCCGAACAGCCGTTTCCTCCACGTTTGAGACTCTTCAGCGGTGCGCACCTGCCAGCCTACCAGGTATCGAATCCGGACCTTCAGTTAACGAGACCGAACTCATTCGCCATTTGGCTACTCCGGCAGGAATCCATAGTTTCGTGAATTTCAACTCTGTCAGCTTGTATGTGATATGGCCCTACCCTCTACTTATGCCTTCAATGAGCATCCAATTCACTCTGACACAGTGGACTCATGTAGCCACGACTTCTCACTACAACTTCAGGATATGAGTGGGCTTATCGTGGCAAGCTGAAGACCAGCTTAATCCTGCTGGGATTATGAGTGTGCCTTACTGAAGAGTGTTAAACTAGGAGGAAATAGCTGTCCAGTGCTCCCTTGAAATCAATGATCTCTCTAACTGATGTTGGTTCTTGACGCAATCCATATTTGAATTTCGCTAATCCATGGAGAGGAATTGTAATGAGAAACGATATAAAAAGTATAAGAGAAATTCTAAATGCGATTAATAGTTGTTTGTTTGAAATATATTTTTCGAGATTTTTTATGAAATAAATATTTTGAAGGCAAAAATGAGCTTTAAAATAAAATTCATAACAAGCTTATAGGAAACTCACTGCATTCTTAAATGAGAAATTATGTAATTGGATAAATACGAGTTATTACTTGTGCATTTGACCATTTCCTATTGCAAACAACACGTATTATTCCCCTTTTATTAGGATCCTTTTCGATTGATTGTGGGTGAATTGATGACTTCAGGGTACTCAAGTAATTTGTACAGCATTTACTGCAGCACCATAATCCCCTTAACTTAATCGCAAATCACTAAATTTTGTTGAAAACAGTAACTGGCTTGTTTGTACATCATTGAGCACATTATCGGTATATGAACCTGTGGTTGTGCTAGGACTTTTAAAATTCCTTATGAACCGATTTAAGGACAAACTATGCATTCAAAAGAGGCTCGTACAGCCATTATCCCTCCCTTGTTGGCCTATTTAGACCTCACCAACTGATGACTTCTCCACCGTACCTAACTTATATTTTCAACCCCACGCTATTATCATCCCTTACTTAATCTTATCATACCTTCATTAAAACGTTTTTTTGCTTCCCTTACAATCTAGCCTTAATTAATCGGTCCATTTGTTTTTCTTAACCTTCACGGACCACCACGTCTACATGAATATTTGTTTGTTTAATCATGCTGTTTTTCGTTATTCTTGTTATCACAGATCGCCTTATTACTATTATGGCTAAATGCACAATTTATATTCACCATCTTATTATCCTATAGACAAAACACCATGATTGGTTTATATTTGAATTTTTATTTGTAAAGTTATGTGGGTATATTAGAGTTAGGCCTGATGAGATGTAATGGAAAGCACAATATTGTTCGCTTGACTGTGTTGTTCAAAATGTGTTTACGAGAACTTCTATTCTAAACTGATAAGAATAGACAGTAATGTCTGGTCTTTATTAGACTATCATACAATTTCATCTCTTTGACAGTGTAACCTTCATTGTTACTACAATGACATGAGAAGCAAAACTTCATTTTCTAGTAATTTCTGAAACAACTAATAAGTTATGATTCCATTTAATTATAGCAATAATAATTATAACAAAATATGCACTTACCTGAATCTATGAAACCGTGAATTTTAAAGTTTCTCGTAATTTCATTTCTGATAGTAAAGTGTAGAATCATAAAGTCTCATTGTAAATGCTATTGAACCCTGAATGCTTCTTTATTTGAACCGGTTGCTATTTGGCGGGAAACAAGAAGACTACCGTTGTTCATTCGTATGCTGGTTGGCAGAGAACTGGAGAAATGCGATCATCTGTATTATTGTAGATTGTCTTAACGTTTATTCACAGACTATGCTTGTAATTCTGTTCTGTTATTGGTGGAGCGATAAATAATCCCATTAATTTAACGTTTTTTTATATTCCACGTTGGTTACTATGCATAGTATTCTGCGTGTTAGGAGTAGCCTTCTGGAACCAGCGGTAGGTTCAGGATGATTGCGATCTGGACAACTGACTCTCATTCTTTGATAAATTGAGTTTTTGGCGTGGGATGACATCCACAGTGTGTGAGAGTAATGTCAAATTATAAAGTATGCCTTTCTCTTTTTGAAGATACTTAATCATTTCTCAAAAATGCATGCAAGGATGTCACAGTCGTTATCAATAATCTAAGTTAGTACATACATGAATTGAATAAAACTTTGATAAAGCTATTAGCATTAAATGGCAAAACGTCAGTAAAAACAATATCGTCTTGTTTTTCATTCATAGGGAAATACAAAAACCTTTATTATAATGAATAACATACATGAAAAGTTAAAATTGGGTACTAGGCT
Organism: Trichobilharzia szidati; assembly: GCA_944472155.2. NCBI lineage: Eukaryota > Metazoa > Platyhelminthes > Trematoda > Strigeidida > Schistosomatidae > Trichobilharzia > Trichobilharzia szidati. The sequence goes on along the minus strand of OX235274.1, from coordinate 140,567,996 downwards.
ATGCATCACTTGAGAGTTTACGGATGATATGTCTTTGAAGAATCGTCATATCTTATTATGAACAATCAAATAAACTTCACAAAAATAAATGGAACGCCTATTATTAATTTTATATATAACAGGCATTCTCAATTCCACATCATATCTTCTTACTTCTTTTGCTATCTGAATAGCTTTGTTCGTCAGCTTAGAACATACTAAGGAAATTCTATGTCCTGGCTCTTACTTTCGGTCGTCGGAAGCATTTCCAACAGGCTACTACAGACCTTCATCAAAGGCTGCCTTTTCTCCATGCCGGGAATCAAATATTCAGAAGGAATAAGCAACAGGGAATTCTCGTGACCAACAAATCAAGCAACTATGCAGGAAAAATGGAGATGGCCTACACATACTCTGAGGAAACAACTGAGCAACATCACAAGCCACGATGGTCCTTGAGTGGAAGCTGTATGTGAGAAGATCAGTTGGTCGTGAGTCCCAGTGTGACATGGAAGAGATCGTGTGAGCAGGAAATGAAAGTTTGCTGGTAATCATGCAGCTGGCTGAAGAAGACCGCAGGGAATAGATTGAAATGGAGATATGCTGTTGACGCTATAAATTCCACTTGGAACCCCAAAGGAAAAATAATAACATACTAAGCATTTGGATTCTCCTGAGTGCAATTTCAAAAAGAATAAATAACTTACTTAAATGGCCTATATTCCCATAAAATTGGATTCAATGATCAGAATTAAAGGTAGTGAAAATCTGTACAAATAATCTCTGCTAATACTGTTGGATACTGTTAGGGGTTTTACATCAGTACAATTATATCATTTATAGAATATTCAAATAAGTTCAATTCATACTGAACTCTGAGTAGAAGCTGTTGTGTAGAAGGATGAATGAGAGCCTCTCGATTAGGCTACTCAACTAAGAGAACTCTAGCACATCCAAAACTAACTCTTCAGCATAAACTACCAATATTCTCAATTATTTTTTTCAAACTCAGTATTTTCATTTGTTGACTCAAACTTCTGACTATAAATTAAGAAGGTTTTTGTTGTTAGAATAACCTACCATAGAGTCCTATGAAAAAAGGAAACATAAAAACAGATCGTACGAGTAATTTATGAAGCAGGTTTGTGTTGAATGCACTGTGAAACGAAACGAACAAGAAACCTAAGTTCAGCACCTCCTATGGATTGACTTCAATCATCTAATGTCAATTCAGAGTGAACCTCTATGACGAGGCATCTAACCTCGTGATCACAGTGTAAACTTGACTGATAGAATTCAGTCCGCGCTAACACCAAGAACTATACGAATGACCTCTGTTATTCCATAGTGTTATACCGATGTGTCATTATGTTTAAATGCATGAAAACACATTCCATAAGTGGTTTTAGTGTTCTAGTTGAGTGACAACTTTTGAAAACCACAATAGTTAAGTGGATTCGTTTTAGACGTGAATAGACGTGAAATGTTTCATCAGAGTGCGTGATTTTTTAGTAATTAAATTTGTATATCTAGCAGAATCTGTTCAGTCAGTCATTATGAGTCATCCAAAAGAAAGATGTGAGTTTCCTCAGTTCATGACTGATTTCTAAGAAATCATTATCAAATTCACTTACCTAATTGATCTTTTAAAAGGTATGTAGCACATGTAAGTTTTTGAGGCTGTAAGTAGTCTAAAATATTCATTTCTCAATAATAAATTAAAACAAGCAAAAAATCTTAGTGAAGAAACATTTAATGATTTCGTCTTTAGCTGTGAGGCACGCTACATACAGTGGTGCATATAACTGTCAGAAATGTTTTGCGGGATATATGACTGGTAAGTGAGTAAACTATAATAGGTCAGTCAGGGAAAACAACGGGTGCCAACTGTTTACAGGTTATGATCAAGTAGACAAATGGGAAAGGAGGATGAAAGAATGAAAATTTAGATTATAGTGGATTGAGGTTCACTTGATATATGTGTAGGACTTGGACGCTTCGATCCTATTTAATTTCATTTTAATTTGTTTATTAGATGTATCACACAGTGTGAAACAGTACTGCTATTTACTGGATAACGAAGTTTCACACACAGTTCCTTATTGTTCATAATCATACCAATCAGTTATAACCACAAAACTTCGAAAATTTCGTCTTATAGTTTTCTTTATTCTTTTCTATTTGTCGTAGACGTGGTAATAGACTTTTCCAGACATCTGGGACAGGTGTTGAATCATTCCTATTACACGTGTTTGCGGTTGATTCGATAAACAAAGCTTCTGTTATCAATCTCTCCCTCCACCCTGGTTTTATATTAAAACTGTCATCTTATCCCATCCCATCCCACTGTATGGTTGTGTGTAATTGCATGTAGTGCAGTGCTACAGATGGACTGTTCTCCAGATTTCTAATCTTACCAGGCTCAAGTGATCTAGATTATGTGAAGTTTTCGTGCTCCGCTGGTCTGAATGACCCCGTTCTACTACTTTTTCATATGTATTTGATCTGAAAGTCATTCCAGCAGGAAATTAAATAAACTAAACTGTTTTGTTTTCTTGGCTCCACAGGATCCTTTAACTGACAAAACTTGTTTCTGCCTATTTGTTTCACAATCGGTTCCTGGTTGGTTCGCTCCAAGAGATCCCTCCTTGTTGCTGATCTTTTCTGGCCATCTGATCTTGAGTATTGAGCGAAGACAACTGTTAATGAAGGTCTGTAGTTTGTTTGAGATGCTCTTTATGACGCGCAGTGCAAGTCTCTGATCCGTATAGCAAGTAGCACTGACTTCACATTGGAGTTGAAATTCCGGATCTTATTTTTGATGCTGAGTGCTGTTGACCTCCACACAGACTTGAGAGTAGTGAAAGCTTGTCTTGCTTTTCTGATTCTTGCTTTGATATCCTCGTCAGTTCCGCCTGTAGTTGAAACGATGCTTCCCAGGTAGGTAAAGGAGGTTGTTTCTTTCAGGTTCCTCCCATTTATGCTGATCGTTGTCTGTTGTTGTTGTTCTTGTCCAGGAATCTTCATCACCTCTGTTTTATCTATGTTCACCTGAAGTCCTATCTTTGATGCTTCTTCTGCTAACTTGTTGCTTTTCGCTTGCATATCTTCCAGTTTGTGGGAAATCAGACATTTATCATCGGCGAAGTCCAGATCCTCCAAGTTTGTTTTGTGTGAGTCCATTTTATGCCTGTTTCCTCATTGCCCGCTGTTTGTCGCATTATCCAGTCTACTGCAATCAGGAAAATCATTGGCGATAGTAGGCAGCCTTGTCTTACTCCTGTCTTCACTTCGAAGGATTCCGTAAGTTTCCTGTTGTGGATTACTTGGCATGCAGCATTGTCGTACAGCTGTTGGATGAGATGTATAATTGTCGGTGGCACCCCGTAGTAGCGAAGTAGTTTCCAAATCACCTCTCGATCGACGCTGTCGAAGGCCTTTTCAAAGTCGATGAAGTTGAGATAGAGAGGTGACTGCCATTCCAAGCTTTGTTCAATGATGATCCGTAGTGTGGCGATTTGATCGATGCATGACTTGTTACTACTGAATCCAGCCTGTTCCGGTCAAAGTTTTTCATCCAGGGCGGCGTGTTTGATTCTCTCCAGGATGATGCGGCTTAGTATTTTGCTTGGGATGGACAGGAGCATAATTCCGCGCCAGTTCTTGCATTGACTTAAGTCTCCTTTCTTTGGTAGTTTGAATAAGTATCCTTTCTTCCAATCCTCGCGTACTTTGCCTTCTTTCCACACCTTCTCCAGTAGTGGCGTCATCAAGTCTGCTGTTGTCTCTGGGTCCACTTTCAATGCTTCTGCTGGGATTCCATCTGGTCCTGCTGCTTTCCCAGCTTTCAGCAGCTTGATTGCCTTCAGGATTTCTGTTCTCGTCGGGGGGTTGGTGTTCACTGGTAGTTCTGTCTCCGTTGTTGGTATTGTTGGGCGCGTTGTAGGTGGTGGTCGATTTAGGAGTCTTTTGAAGTGTTCAGCCCAGTGTTTCCTTTGTTCCACTTCTTTGGTGAGTGACTTTCCATTGTCATCCTTCACTGGCTTAGTTTGTGTCAAACTTTTGCCCGATAGGTGCCTAGTTGTTTGGTAGAGTGTTGCGAGGTCTCCTTTGCCTGCAGCTTGTTCTGCTTCACTTGCCATGGTTTCATAATACTTTCTTTTGTCTTCTCTGGCACTCTTCTTTACTCTTTTGTTCAGTGTCTTGTAGTTTGCATTCAAATCCTGTTTTTGTTGCTCGTCGGTGCACTGGATAATTTTTTGTTTCACCATCCTTCTCTCTTCTATCAGTCTCCAAGTGTCCGTGGTGAGCCACTGTTTGTCCTGTCTCTTCTTTCTGCCTAAAACTTCTATGCAGGTTTCACTCCACACCGCTTTCAGGTTGTCCCAGTGCTTTTCGACGCTGACCCCTTCGCTAGTGTTGATTTGTGTCTCGGCTTTGTCCTTTATGCTTGCAGTGAAGATGTCCTTTGTGTCCTGGTCCTTCAGTTTTTGAGTATTGAACTTGGCTTGTGGTCTATCTGCAGCTCCTGTTTCTCTGAAAGCTTTTTTGACCTTGTAAACTATTAGTAATAATGAATTTAAATATCATTCTGGTTCCTGAAATAATGCCAGAATGAGTGTATCCTTGTTTTCAAATCGCTGAGTGTCGTGGAGCTCTACAGATTTCCTGGTCATGGCTAGTTCTGACAACCTCATCCATCGCATCGCGTGTAGTTGAAATAAGGCTACCTAGTTAAGTAGACGAAAGAAAACGACTTCCAATTGCAATTTTTAACATAAATAAACCCAATCTAAGGTTCTTAATACCGACTGAATTATTTGAAAATCTTTTAGAAGTCTGTGATTCAATCACTTCAACTCTAAGACTTTAGATATAATGACAATTATTTATTTGTTAAAATGTTAATGGCTGATATCAGTAACTGAAATCATTTTTCACTGATTTGAAATATGTTACTTATTTATTAAAAAGTAGGCAAGAGTTAGTTAACTATTTATTCTTTCAAGCTTCGTCGTAATTATCTCAATACCGGACAACATGATTAAAAAATTTTCATTATTTCCCCTGAAGAAGTTCGGACCAGTTTGATGAATAGAATGTTGTAGTTATTTATTGGTTTCTTTGAATGTACACCGTCATTCTAACCTCATTAAATCTAACTGAGCCAATTAACTCACTCAGAGAGAAACTTTGTTGGCTTTAGAACTTGATAAATCCAATTCAGAAAAATAATATAACTTACTAGATACCATGTAATGACTGTGAGTGAGATAAACTACATAGTTGAAAATAGAGAAGATTTGTAGCTCAGGTGGATGATTTGCAATTAATAGTGTTCTCTGAGCTGGTTGGTTTAGTTGCGCTGAAGATGTTGTCCAGAAGGCCGACGAAAGCTTCGCAACTAAACCAACCAGCTCAGAGAACACTATTAATTGCAAATAGTTGAAAATAGTAAATAAGGGTCAATTAAATTATTGGAACTTAGGAATTTAGCTAGACCTCAAATGACTGACTCTCATAAGTTAAATAATCTAAAGAAGACCTCATCCATTCCAGTGCATTCGATTGTATTCAATCAAAAAATAATGTGGTATACAGGACTGAAAAGCGACTTAGTTAGATTTCGAGGAAGAGACAGTCTAATCACCGAGTCTTTGTTCATCGAATCACTACCAAAGATGGGCAAAGAAATTGTGTTCCGTTACAGGGCTTGAATTCCGCTTATACATTTGAGCTACTTTTCATGCGAATGTCTGTTGACGTTATACTTGCATGTCAGAGTTGATTTATATCTGGATACACATTGATGGAATACTATTTATATTATGTGGATTCTCTCAAGACTTGGAACATGCATAAAATCCTAATTTCAAGCTTCTCTTTCATAGATTGCTTCCAACATGTAACACACGATGATCTTACGTATTACCAGTTACTCTAGAAAAATTGTGGATATACCTCTCAAGGTTTTCAAGATATTTGCTTTGCAGTGGTCAACTTTCCAGGACCTTAATCAGCTGTTTTCACCTCACTGCGTTGTTTGATTTAGCAGCCTCATTGACGTATCCAATGACTTGTAGTCGCACATCTTCTGGAAGGCTTAAGAGTGTTCACTTCTTCGACAATATACTTATTTCCACTTGTGTAATATTTGACTGAGTTGATTCAAGCTGAATAAGTGTTATTTGCTCTGAGGTATTTTTTTCAACTTTGTGATATCTTGTTTCTGAGTAACGATGTTCAGTGAAGTTTAGGATACCAATTGTTCCTCATACAATCCCTAACAAATTCAGTACACATTCTTGATTCAAACAGCGTTTACATTGAACATCAGTGAACCCATTGAGTGGTCATTCCTTTCTTACCTATCCTTTGTTATACTTCGCTTTGTGTCCAACGTCCTACTACATATCAATAGTAAGTAGTATGTGTTGATATTTTGTTACACCATAACCAAAACTGTTGTTTGCTGTTGAAATTTAAATCACTTAATATATTATTATTCTATTTGATCCCCACTAATTATCTCATAAATTCCTATAAATAGGCAATATCTGTCATATATTGTTCATTTATATGCCTCTCTCTGTTGAACATTGTTTATTCAAGTCCCTTTATTCTTTATCCGGACATTCCCAGGCCGTTTAATACTTCCGTGGATCGGACCCTGACACAGCTTTGTCGGTTGTTTTCTTATTGACGTATAGTGATAAGGCATTTGACGACATTCAGCCAAATATACCTCACAATTTGCGATTTGTGTATTGGAAAACACAACAGACTGAGTGAAGAAATATGCACTCCTTTTCAATTAGTTCCTTACCATCGCCTGTACACTAATAAGTAGTTTTTTACATAGAAATTTAATCAATCTTGTGGTTATTCTAGTCCATCAGTTTTAGTTAAACGGAGGATGAAATTAAGAGGTTAAAAGCCATGAAAACAACTAACTCATAGATGTTAGTAACAAGATATCTAAGTTTAGAAGGATGTGCGAAAATTAATTACGGAATCCAAAATAAGTTAATTAGTGGGGGTTAGCGACAAGCTGTTATATGATCGAGAAATTTTTGAAATGATGATGACCTAGAAGAACTACGTAAAATACAAACAAGTTAATAGAGTTAGCTAGAATTGTAAGAATAACAAGGTCAAAAGATGATTACAAGGGGAAGGGGGAGGAATCGTTTTTATAATCTTTATTATGTAGTTGGCCATGACAAAGAAAGGGGCTATTTAGATGGATTCCGACTGCCTCTCCTGTATGTAAAAATCGTATTCGTAGGCCATTAGAGAGATTGGATGAAATATGATAAATAACTTTGAAAGCTTTGTTAGAGTTGACTTGATGTCCAGTATCGACGAGATGAGCTAGTATTGAGCTGCATATAGCTTTATTTGAACCTTTAACAAACGAAGATGTGAAGTGTTCAGGAATTAGACAATGGACGTGTTTGACCGTACATCCAATTTAACTTGTTCCACACGAACAGTTAAACTGGTGAATGCACATGGTAGAGGTGAAAGAGGGCTGTTCGTCTTTGTTTTCTGAATTGAGTATTGGTTGGTTAGTGAATAAACGGAATAACTTAGCTGCGTTAAAAGTCCTCTTGTAGGCTCTTCTCAGACTGTTATGATACTTGTCGTTAATTCATCATCTCGTTGACAGCTGATATTACTGAGTGGACTACTGCGTGGGACTGACGCCGTGAACAACTTAACTGATATGCTAAACACACCTACTCGTCTGTGGCGCTTTCCACTTCACTGAGTTAAGTAAATATTAAAAAACAAAAACTGGCCCACAACTGTTAGGATGCAATGTTAGTAGGGATAAACACGTCATATTTATATATTTTATAAACACATTAAAATCGGCCCAGAGCAGTGAAAATGAATTGTTCCACATTAATTCAAATGCCTATGACTAATCTCATATCGTTATATGGCACCACATTCTTAATAGGACTGTCTAAACAAGAAAAGTTCCCTGCTGATGTCGCCTGCGTTTAAAAATTTACATGCAACTGCGGTAGTAAATAAACTGGAATGACAGAAAGAAAGATTTCTTTCTGGCTTTCTGAGTATATTCCGAGGGACAAGCTAAGAATGTAACACTAGGCAGGTTTTTAGTCACGAAACCATTTGACTACTTACTTTCAGTAAGTAGTATAGTAAACTTGAATGAAACCACGAAATATACACTAATTTTACGTATTCCTTAATACACTAGATTGGCATTAGGAGTTTTAATGATGGTCTAGTAATATCAGGAATTCAAATTAGAAGCGGTTTCCTTCACTTGAATGGGCGTGATTACCTCAACTACATGCGGTGAAACGAAAGATGATTGGGAGGCCAGTCGTGACTGAGAAAGTGAGGCAGGATTTCTTTCCACTGAAATCATTGTAAGGATAGACAGCACTCAACACTAGGAACTACATCCGGATTCTTAATATTAATGTCAACTTACTGACTCTAAACAGTCCAGAGATTTGGTACTAGCGTCATCAAAAGCACATCCAGCTTAATACTAAGTGGTCTACATCTAATCTTAAGTGTTTTCAGTTTTCTAATGACAATATTGATTGCATCACTGTTAGGTGTCACCCAAAGAATTTAAGTAAATATTGCAAAATATACACAACAAGTGTTTATACGACACCAGACTGCAGTTTCTCAAATATATATCTATCTTCTCTGAAGAGTTTACTGAATTCGCTGCTTCTGTCTTTGGAAATTCCTCGTCTGTAGTCCTTGGGGATATTAATTGTTGCCATCACAGCTTTCTCAAATCATTTGGTCAAGAGAACCTTGTCGAATTTAATGCTAGTCTACGCAAAACCGTAGACTTGACTTTCATAAACGATCGTGACATATACGAGGCTCTAAGGAGAGCTCCTTTGATGAATTTCGACCATTGGATTATTCGTATTTAACTGAAAGTGTATGGCAAGTTACATTGAGGGGTTTTTGTTCACCTAATAAAGAAAATACAAGAACGATCCTACTCACATGACAGTATTCAAGCACTTAGATGTATGTTGCATGATACTTACTGGAACCTATTCTTTGATGAATTGTCAGACGTTACTGTCACTAATATCGCCTACTTTCTCAAGTTCTGTTTGGACTTTTGCTGTCCTACTGAAATACTGTTCAAGAGATTTGATAGGACCTCTTCTATACAACTAAAATAGCTGGGAGGAGAAAAACAGAATCTGTATAAATCACATGACAACGCAGGTGTTCGAACCTTAAACTTTCTGATAAAGTCTGAAATATGATGCAAACTTTTTATCATGTAAGAACTTTTCAATCATCTGGAAAAATTTTAATCGACTTACAAGGAGAAAGCAAATTTCTAGTGGTGTTTATTCTAACGCGAATGCCTTAAGTCGATCTTTCGTAAGAATACAAGCTAACATAACTGGACCGAATGTTTTAATCCTTGTAAATGATCATTTCCCAGGTTTTAGTGAAAAGAATATTTTACCAATTCACAAATCCTTAAGTGCATCACACAACTTAGGTGCCGATGGTGTACTAAGAGTTTTACTTCAAAAGTGTACTGATATTTTGTGTTATCCTCTTAAGGTGTGGTGAGAGCTGTCTGCAAGCCAAAAATATTTACGTGAATTGTTCGTCCCGAATCGGAGTCATGAGAAAAACAATAACGAAGGTTAACCTTGAAGAACTCGACAACCAATCACAGCAGACTTAACATGTGCATATACGATTGGCAGATATATGGCTTAAATTTCTGAGAAACGGCCACAAGCAGTGCAGAATAATCTTCAGCAGGAAAACAATCAATGAGAAGACGTTGCTTCTCCACTGACAATCATGTACATAAAAATCTACAAATATCTGTTGATTTTTTCAATAAACGATCTGTTTCCTGGCCCTTGTCTTCTGTCGTCAAAATATTACTGTCGTATTTCCTTTGCCTGATTTAGTGATTACTATATCCTTGTTATTCTTAAGGTGTTTTAGGGCTTCTGTCTCTGGTCGAGAGAGAGAAAGGGATAATCTTGTATCACAGGCTGGAAATTGCATATTGCTTCAAAAGTACTCTATGGACTGAAGCCATTATATTACTACTATTATTAATAAACAAAATATTCCCATATTGAGTCGTAAGAAAAAGGCGAAAACAGCGAAGAAAGTTTTCTTTTCGACGATTCATTTTCATGGGCTGTACAATCGTGAAAATGAAGTCGTTGAAAAGAAATTTCTTCGCTGAACAAAAACTGTGTTGTAATTATAATTCACAAAGAAATCCTTAGACCAATCAGATACTGGTAAATTTTGTCCTTGGAAAATTGTAGTACATAATGTAAGGTGTAAGAAGAGATGACTAATTGTAAGTTAGAAAGGAGACAGGAGTTGGCATGACGTAATAAGTGTGAGATAGTGAATAATCACTAATCTCGTGTAAAATGGACAGAAACTAGTGGGAAGGCTATAAAGTGTTCTTGTATAAAGTATGTATGAAAAGCAATGTTATTAATAAACAGTAATAGAGTGGTAATAAAATGTGGATGATGGGGACAAAACTGATAATAAAAGTATTAATAAAATAAAATAATAATAGTAATAATAGTGAACTTACATAATAGACGAAAGAAGCAAAATAGTGATAAGAACTTTACTCTGGCCATGGTAAGGCAAGAGAATGTATGTATCTAAAACCGGACCTCTGCATACAAAAGCAGAAGGTTCAAACTTCTAACCGTGGCAATGGTAGTGTACTGCTGAAGAGTCCAAAACAAGGACAAAACATCTATCCAGTACTCCCAGGGTTTCCTATGGTACTCTTACTGACGTCAGCTCATGATGAAATCCTTCAGCCAATTCTCCGATGAGTTACTAAAGATTCAAATCTTCGCTAAAGAGTGAACCAAATAAGTTAAGCAACAACAGATTTTGAAAATTCACACTGGTTTAAAGTTTCACTTGAATAAACTAATGAGACTTTAATATTCTTAGCCATATGGTATCT
>OX235274.1:140515603-140556511 GCA_944472155.2 Trichobilharzia szidati | reverse complement strand
AGCCGAAAGGGAAGCAGCGAGTGGGACATCCAACGGTGACATGGAGGAGATCGTGTGATGAGGAACTGAAACAGTATGGATTAACATGGATGCAAGTGAAAAGTACAGCACAAAACAGAAGCAAGTGGAGGCGTGCAGTTGAAGCCCTATGTTCCACTAGAAACCCAAGGGAACAATAATAATAATAATCTATAAGAAACTGTCAACTTCTCATAGATGCGAAGACTTTGAATCAGGGCAGTGAAAATTGATAAAGGCAGGTTTATTTAAGTTTTATGCAGTCATACCAGAAGCCTAAACTACAAATCAAGGAAATTTAAATGAATAAGTAACTTCGCACTGAATTTTACTCAAAAGAAAAATAAAATTGGAAATGCAAGTAGTCAAAATATAAATAATGGGGGAAACATCTGCGTTATTTAAAAAAAAATGTTTATTCCTTTATGTTCCGAGTGGAACATGGGGCTTCAAGCTAGAGGCTTGAAGTTTCTGTAGCAGTTGTGGTTATTTTTACAGGATGGGGTTCCTAGCCACATGCCCAACCTTCTCTCTCCGGTAGTCTTGTTACTGGCTTTGTAAGGCAAAGGAGTTCGTCAGCCAAAGATAGAATCCCGGACCACTTCTGTGATTGGCGAGCATTCTATCGCTGTGCCACCGACGCACACATTTGCCATTGAAAGAAGGAAAATCAGATACTCTGTGTAAAATTCTCAACAACACTGGAAATGAGGTGGCATTTAAATCAACGAGCCCACTCAGAAACAAATTTTGTCAGCCTAATGGCTCTTAAGATTTGGTTAAGGAAGAAACAATGAGGTATAAAGAAAACTGAGTACATTTATAAATATATGAGGAGTATTTAATTGATGGATGGTGACTAGCAGTGGAATCCAGGATGCGCATTTCGTCCTATTTGGGACTCGTCACCTGGATGTACCTGCATTTCTCAGTGAGTGATGATGTTCCCACCGAGGCTCGAACGCAGTTATCATGGTTTCAAACGCCAAAGCGTTATCCACTAGACCACCTGGGCCACGAGAGCCACCTCTTGTGCAACGGGTCATATTGATTTAATTGAATTTTGGATTTTCCCGTCGATTGATTGGACCGAAGTGCTCGGTCTCAGGTTGACATGTCGGCTTCTTGAGCAGATGCTTCGACGATGTCTGGGCATTTAATTAGTATTTAATTGGTGCGCATCCTGGATTCCACTGCTAGTCACCATCCACCAATTAAATACTAATTAAATGCCCAGACATCGTCGAATCATCTGCTCAAGAAGCCGACATGCTAACCTGAGACCGATCACTTCGGTCCAATCAATCGACGGGAAAATCCAAAATTCAATTATATGAGGAGTATGTTCTGAACAATAATTATGCAAAGATACGCTTACCTGATTTAATTTCTATGGTAGCTTCAAAATCATGTTGATTCCAATGTATTTATAGCTTATCTGATTTGTGCTGTGCTGCATATTTATGTGAGTAAAGTACGCATCTCACAAAGTTGTTCTGTTACATGGAGAAGAAAATGCGTGTGATGAATAGACTTTAGTCATCGTGTATGAAAATTAATTTGTTGATGTTATGAATGCGAAGGAAAGAAATAAAAGACCTTTGTACTGTTATTTTTTTCAACCTATCTCCAATAATTAAATATCATAAAATATATTATTTATTCCTTGAGATCACAATGGAACCCTGGTCGTCAAACACACATTTCCATTGCACTCAAGATCATGTTCAATTTACTCTTGGATGTCCAACTTGTGGCTTCCCATTCGACGTCCACTCAGCAGATTTTCATTATGGTGTTAGTTCAGTGTCACTACGTGTTAGTCGGTGGTTCAGAGACAGAATGCCCACCGGAAACCCACGTGGTCCAGGGTTCAACCTCTGACCGAAGGACTCCTCAGCCACGCTTCACCTGGCTAGCAACCCAACCCAGTAAAAATAAAAACACTTGATGCCATATATGGCTGTTAAATCTTGTTCCGCAGGAAATCACAATTAATTTATAAACTCTTAGGTGTTCAGAATATAAATCTGGTCCCTGACGTATGATTTACTTAGGTGTTTTCTGGAGATTGTAATCCTCACAGTAGCAGAGTAAAATGTCTTCTTCAGACACTCGGAAAAACGATTTTTGATGATTTCAGCTTAGGCATCATCTCTGAAATCTAGGTTCATGAAGAGAGATTTCCTAGCAACAGTAAGGCCCAGTGGCAGCGGCGATTTCCCCAACCCGCATGTTTGAGTTAATAAATCCAGGTGGATATCGATTTTGTAATAAAGTGTCAAGAAGAGGTTCCCGCACAGTCTTTACTGTATGTTTCGACCAGACCATTCAAATCTTCAGGCTCAGAGAACGTACTAAGTCTTGTTTTGAGACTGGTGGGATGTAGATCTACTGTAAAGACAAAAGACAAGGGCCACGCAACAGATCGTTTATTGAGAAAATCAACGGATATTTATAGATTTTTATGTACATTATTGTCAGTGGAGAAGCAACGCCTTCTGACTGGTTGTTTTCTTGCTGAAGGTTCTTCTCTTCTCTTTGTGGCCGTTTCTCAAAGATGAAACCATATATCTGTGAATTATATTTCCACACTTTAACTCCACTGTGATTGGCTGGTGGTTTCCTCAAGGTTAAGGTTTGTTATTGTTTTTTCATGGCTAAGTATTATTTACTGGATGACGTTTCGAACAAAATTTATTGTTCATAATCATATCAACTGTAATCACACGACTTCGAAACTTGAGTTTTATAGTTTTCTTTGTTCTCTCCTATTTGTCGTAGGGGTAGTAGAATTTTCCAGATATCTGGGACAAGTGTTGAATCATTTCTATCACAAGTACTTGCAGTTGATTCGGTAAACAAAGCTTCTGTTATCAATCTCTCCCTCCACCCTGTAACATTAGATTTTAAAACTGTCATCTTATTCCATCCCAGTGTACACTTGTGTGAAATTGCATGTAGTCCTATAATTGAACTATTCTCTAGATTTCTTATCGTATTCAGGTCGACTAATCGAGATGTAGATAGGTTTTTTATGCTCAGCTAGTCTGACTCACTGACTCTGTTCTACTACTTTGACCTATGTATTTGACCTGACAATCATCGCAGAAAGGGTATTAGACAAACTAAATTGTTTTGTTTTATTGGCTCCACAGAATTGACCATTGAACCGACAAGCTTGTTTCTAATTGAGTTTGTGTGGGGTGTTTGAATGCCGGCCACTTTTATTCCTGGCTTGTTGAGAATTCTGGGTAAGGCTTCCGAGGTTCCTTCCTAGTATGGAATTACTACTGATGATTCAGATTCCTTATTGTTGGTGTTGTCTTGCTCAGGTTTGACATGCATGTCGTCATCAATATTGCTATTATTATTATTATTATTATTATTATACTATCACAACTATTGCTATTTTTTATTTTTACATTTCCCTACATACCTTCTGACTAGCTTATCAGGGTAATTATTAAGTTTCAAGGCTTCTCTTATATGTCTCACTTCCAGTCCTAGATTTTCCTTGGTACTACTCAGTTTTTGTGATCTGTCACTTAAACATTTCACCAATCCTATTTTTACTGGCATAGGATGGGATGATAGGAATTCCAGATATCTGTTTGAATGTGTGCGTTTCCTGTAAACACTAGTGTTAAACTTCACATCTTCTTTCCTTTTCACGTTCCAATCTAACATTGGAAGCTCCCCTTCCTGACTTTCCAATTCATAAGTGAATTGAATTACCTCCACCTTTGAGTTAATGTGTTCGAAAAATCTATCTACATCCTGTGTTTTAAGTACAGTGAATGTGTCATCTACATACCTCGACCATACTTTTCAGGTGGGGTTGAACGTTTCAATCGCTATGTCTTACCACTCATATATAATTGTCTATTTTCACAAACATGTGCCTAATTTGTTGTGTATTTTTTCTATAGTAATTCTCATCCAGTTAGAAAACTGTACTTTATGTGTACTATTATTATTATTGTTTCCTTTAATTCCTAGAGAAACATAGGGCTTCAGCCATGCGTCTCCATTGCGTTCGGTTCTCTGCTAGAGTCTTCACCTGGCTCCAAGTCTGCCCACACGTTTTCATCTCCTCTTCACATGACCTCCTCCTCCAAGTCACCCTCACGCTGAAGACCAACTCGCCGCTTCCCTTTGGGGTTCTACTCGAGCAATGGCTTGTCTAGTGATGTCACTTGCTGGTTTCCTCAGAGTATGGCCAATCCATCTCCATTTCTTCCTGCCTATTAGTTTCCTGGTTGGTTCGCTCCCAGAGATCTCTATTGCTGATCTTTTCTGGCCATCTGATCTTGAGTATTGAGCGAAGACCACTGTTAATGAAGGTCTGTAGTTTGTTTGAGGTGCTCTTTATGACACGCCAAGTCTCTGATCCATCCCTATAGTAGCATTGACTTAACATTGGAGTTGAAAATCCGAATCTTATTTTTGACGCTGAATGCTGTTGACCTCCACACAGACTTCAGAGTAGTGAAAGCTTGCCTTGCTTTCCCGATTCTTGCTTTGATATCCTCGTCAGTTCCGTCTGTAGTTGAAACGATGCTTCCCAGGTAGGTAAAGCAGGTTGTTTCTTTCAGGTTCCTCTCATTTATGCTGATCGTTGTCTGTTGTTGTTGTTCTTGTTCAGGAATCTTCATTACCTCTGTTTTCTCTATGTTCACCTGAAGTCCTATCTTTGATGCTTCTTCTGCTAACTTGTTGCTTTTCGCTTGCATATCTTCCAGTTTGTGGGAAATCAGACATTTATCATCGGCGAAGTCCAGATCCTCCAAGTTTGTTTTGTGTGAGTCCATTTTATGCCTGTTTCCTCATTGCCCACTGTTTGTCTCATTATTCAGTCTACTGCAATCAGGAGAATCATTGTCGATAGTAGGCAGCCTTGTCTTACTCCTGTCCTCACTTCGAAGGGCTTATGGGGAATTGTCATCTGAATTGATAACAACCAGTGGTGTCCGTCAAGGATGTCCACTTTCCCCTTTTCTGTTTAACTTCATCATAGATATGCTAATGGAAGTATCCTTAACTGAACTTAACGACTTAGGAATCGACTTGTTACCAGGGAATAGTCTTATAGACTTAGAATATGCAGACGACATAGTCCTGTTAGGGGAGGACGCTGACAAAATGCAGAGTCTTCTGAACACCTTGAGCAGCAATCTTCGTATGTTTGGCATGCGATTCGCCCCTGTGAAATGTAAGATGCTGCTACAGGACTGGACTACGTCAACTCCCAGCTTAGTGATAGGGAGTGAAGTGATAGAACATGTTGACCACTTCACCTATTTGGGAAGTTGTATCAGCACCAACGGATTGATTGGTGACGAAATCACAGCACGGATCCAGAAAGCTCGGGCTGCTTTCGCTAACTTACACCGTCTCTGGCGTAGGCGTGACATCCGGCTGTCAACCAAGGGACGTGTATACTGCTCAGCAGTTCGCTCCGTCCTTCTCTATGGCGGTGAGACGTGGCCATTGAGAGCGGAAGACATGAAGAGATTGTCTGTTTTTGACCACAGATGTTTACGATCTCTTTCTCGCGTTAAGTGGTATAATAAGGTAAGTAATGTTGGCGTTAGGCGTAGAGTGTTGGGCAAAGAGGGAAAATCAATCGACGAGGCTATGAAGTTACATAGATTGAGATGGTTATGCCACGTGCTGCGCATGCCTAACCATCGTCTCCCCCGACGGGCATTACTAGCTGATATAGGTGCAGGTTGGAAAAGAGTAAGTGGTGGCCAAACAAAAACATGGCTTCATCAATCCATGAAATCCCTGACAGTTAAACTGAGTCAGGTAGGGAGATGCAGACTTCGTGACTGGTTGGGGCCCTCGGGACTCTAAGAATCAATGGCTGGAGACAATAGGTGACATGGCTCAAAATCGTTGTCAATGGCGCAGATGTATTCATGCTCTTTAACCTTCATATTCCTCTCTACCATTACTCATTCTGTTTCACTCTTATACTTATCTAAATTCTATTGATTCTCTTCTCTCATTTTCCTGTCTACCTTTGTGTGGTATTTGGAACGTGGCAACTGGAACTGCTGCACTTCGGTGCCAAGTTCTATGTTGAATCCAGCAGCAGCAGCAGCCTCACTTCGAAGGAATCCGTAAGTTTCCCGTTGTGGATTAATTGGCATGCTGCATTGTCGTACAGCTGTTGGATGAGATGTATAATTGTCGGTGGCACCCCGTAGTAGCGTAGTAGTTTCCAAATCACCTCTCGATCGACGCTGTCGAAGGCCTTTTCAAAGTCAATGAAGTTGAGGTAGAGAGCTGACTGCCATTCCAAGCTTTGTTCAATGATGATCCGTAATGTGGTGATCTGATCAATGCATGACTTGTTTCTCCTGAATCCAGCCTGTTTCGGTCGGAGCTTTTCATCCAGGGTGTGTTTGATTCTCTCCAGGATGATGCGGCTTAGTATTTTGCTTAAGATGGACAGGAGCATAATTCCGCACCTGTTCTTGCATTGACTTAGGTCTATTTTCTTTGGTAGTCTGAATAAGTATCCTTTCTTCCAATCCTCGCGTACTTTGCTCTCTTTCCACACCTTCTCCAGTAGTGGCGTCATCAAGTCTGCTGTTGTCTCTGGGTCCACTTTCAATGCTTCTGCTGGGATTCCATCTCTTAGCATCTTGATTGCCTTCAGGACTTCTGATTTCGTCGGGGGGTTGGTGTTCACTGGTAGCTCTGTCTCCGTCGTTGGTATTGTTGGGCGCGTTGTAGGTGGCGGTCGGTTTAGGAGTCTTTTGAAGTGTTCAGCCCAGTGTTTCCTTTGCTCAACTTCTCTGGTGAGTGCCTTTCCATTGTCATCCTTCACCGGCTTAATTTGTGTCAAACTTTTGCCCGATAGGTGCCTAGTTGTTTGGTAGAGTGTTGCGAGGTCTCCTTTGCCTGCACTGCCGCTTGTTCTGCTTCACTTGCCATGGTTTCATAATACTTTCTTTTGTCTTCTCTGGCACTCTTCTTTACTCTTTTGTTCAGTGTCTTGTAGTTTGCATTCAAATTCTGTTTTTGTTGCTCGTCGGTGCACTGGAGAATCTTTTGTTTCACCATCCTTCTCTCTTCTATCAGTCCCCATGTGTCCGTAATGAGCCACTGTTTGTCCTATCTCCTCTTTCTGCCTAGAACTTCCATGCAGGTTTGACTCCACACTGTTTTCAGGTTGTTCCAGTGCTTTTCGACGCTGACCTCTTCGCCAGTGTTGATGTGTGTCTCGGCTTTGTCTTTTATACTTGCAGTGAAGATGTCCTTTGTGTCCTGGTCCTTCAGTTTTTGAGTGTTGAACTTGGCTTGTGGTCTATCTGCAGCTCCTGATTCTCTGAAAGCTTTTAATTTGATTTGGATTGTCCCTTGTACGAGGTAGTGGTCTGAGCCAATGTCTGCTCCTCTTCTTACTTTTGTGTCCAGTAGGCTGCGCCTACACTTCCTTGAGCAGTATTGAAATGAAGTCGATTTGGTTTTTGGTTCGCCCATCTGGTGACACCCATGTAGCTTTGTGGATATCCTTGTGTTTGTATACGCTGCCACCAATCACTAGTTCATTGAAGGCGCAGAAGTCGGCGAAGAGTTCTCCGTTTTCATTCATTTCTCCGAGAGCTTCTCAACCCATGATGAGTTCCCTTCCTGTGTTGTCTGATCCCAGTTTGGCGTTCATGTCTCCCATTCGTATTTTGATGTCACCAGCTGGAGTATTGTCCATTGTTGTCTGCAGTTGTCTGTAGAATTCTTCTTTCGTTTCGAGGTCTGCGTTGTTTGTCGGTGCATAGCATTGTATAATTGACACTTTCCTTCCTTCGGAGTTGAATCTGACGGTCATTATCCTGGGTGAGATCGCCTCCCATTGCATCAGGGCCTTCGTTGCCGTTGGTGACATCATGATAGCCACGCCCTCGGTGTGCATGTGGTTATCCTCTGGGTGACCGGAGTAGATCACTGACTCACCCGTTGACAATTTGGTGAGTCCATTCCCGTTCCATCTGCTTTCACATATCCCCAGTACTTGAATTCGGTATCTTTTCATTTCGTTTGCGATCTGGGCAGCTTTGTCAATCTCGTACATGGTGTGGATATTCCATGTCCCCACACAGTCTTTTTCTTTTGGCGCAAGGAGATTCATCGTGCTGAAGTTTCTGTAGCAACTTTGTTTACAGGATGGGGTTGCTAGCCTTACGCCTGAGGAGGGGATTGTCACATTAAATTATAGTTTAGAGAGAAGCGACCTTGTGGGTTGCTCCCCTTAAAACCAGGAAAACAAGGAATAAAACAATCAGAGCAACACCAGCACAGGAAATTAATTCACAACAAGAAGGGTAACAAGCGACAACAACAATAATAATATCACAGTCAATTACAGCTAACCAAAATGATACCAAAATCATAGACTCACTGACTTGAGCCAACTTGAACATGTAAATCCATCAATATATATACAATTATAGATATTAGTTAGTGTTAAACAAGCACAGAGTGTCAAATAGATAGTTATAGGTATTATCTATCAAAAGTATTATATCAATGATTCAGTGTTTCAAAGGCAATAATTGCAATAGTTGTTTGCAACTTTTTGGCAAGATATTCCACAAAAATAAGAGGTTTAGGTAACTATGTAAATGTAACGTATTAATCGAAAAGCGCGTCTTTATGTGTATACATATACTCTTTCTACTGCATTTTGTCTTGAAACTTGTTTACTCTGAACCATTTCACCTTGTTCGGAATATTCTCACTTTGTTTACTTTGACCGTGATTCAGCACTGATCTTCACCTTCTTGAAAGTGCTTTGTCTGAATGAATGCTCCGATATCAATTTACGAGTCTCTTTATTTATCAGATTCGGGCAGGTAATTCCACTTGGAAATTGTCGAACTTTATTCTTTGTTGACAATTAGTTGTGTGAATAGTTGGCCGCTACAGCTGATTGACAAATAACGTAGCTTGTCAGCAGATAGTGTCGTAAATAAAACTGACAGTCAAGTAGCATAGGAAATGATAGAAGGATTATTGATCTCATTTGGAGTTAGAAATGTGAGCTGTTTACACTAGATGAAATTATTTTACAGTTTAAATAAGTCTCACGCTTTGATTTTTGGTACATGTAAGTCCCTAATTTCATCTCTATCTTTCCACCTAATTATCCACCAATGAACACACTTTACTTACTTCATTAATGCTGAAATTGTTTCCATTCAACCTTGTCTAGAATATTAACCAGTCCTTAGGTCGGGACATAAGGAAAGTTGGGTTGGGGATGGCCACTAAGAATTCAAAGCACAGAAGAAATAATTTAATTCTTCACTGGAATTAGGGAGACTTCTCAATTCGAAGATGAATATCACCAAACGGTGTAAGCCTTCATGAGAATATACCAAGTACACTTTGCTCATTATTTTCCTGTAACGATAAGATATCTCATGATTGTGCTGCTCAAAGATTTACTTTCTCTTAATTCCAAACTCTTCTGTATGTGTTCAGAAAAATCTAAGATAGTGCCTTCTCTCTGTTCCTCCAATATGAATGGAGGGACTAATCAGCATTGGCATCAGTGGTTCAGAAATCCGAGTTCATTTGCCGGTTTAAGCACTCCTTAATCTCACCTAAGCGATAAAAAGCCCAAAAAGAGGATATTTTGAAGGTGAGTCTAGAGATAAGTGAAGGGATAGTCAGGAACTTCACATAATGACGTGTATCTTAATGAAATATATTTAGATGTCTTTTAATAAACAGGTATCACGATATCGGAATAATGATACCGCTAATCACGTTATACAGACAAACTGAATAAAGTAGTGGTGCCACTTCTCTCCTGACTAGTAACAATTCAGCTAAGATGAGGTCTTTCAATTAAAACTATTTTTCAGGGATAACTTGAGCAGCAGATAATATTCTTATTCCACATTTATGTTTATATCACAGTTCAATACAACTGATGCGTCCTTGGTGAAGTGTTAGAATCCTCGCCAATCACGAATGTCGTTGAACCCATACGTTCCACTTCGAATGCAAAGAAATAAAAAGCCTGACTGACAGAATTCAGTCTGCACTAAAGAAAGGACTAGATACATCACACTAGTTACTAGTGTTCAATTAAAGTATTCAATACAGTCCTACAGGAGGTCAATCGCGAGTCAGCCTGAATAGCTCAGTGTTAGTGTCTCTGACTGCAGGACTACCTGGGTGACGTGATCTTGAATCTTAGAAGGGACATGAGTTCCTTCAGGGTTGGAGATACGCCTTGCTGGCTGGTGAGTGCCGACTATCACGAAAGCTAGATCAGGCAAAGCTTCTTTCAGATTGCATGCGACTATCTGATATCATCAAATCAATTCGCACTGTGATGGCCGTCTACCTAGAATGGTGGCCACATCGCAAACCTGACTGACTGATAGAATTCAGTCTGCACCGAAGAAATGACTAGACACACTACACTAGTTATCAGCTAGTATCCTATTTGACAGTTAGTGATTCATTCAAAATAAGATTAAGTCATATGTCTTCTGTTTGAACGCTTTCTGAATTCAATAACTTTTAATGTTGCTGTATTACCTAATCCAGCGGATTCATTTGGAAAGTCTCCATTATCTTTATGCAAAATATCTCCACTGATAACTTCAAGTTAACGAGTGTTATCTGTTAACCATTTAGCCAATGGGACAAAGAAGTCCAATTTTATATGTAATGTAACTACTGCCACTGCTCAGGGCAACCACCATCCATTGTCACTGTCAAGTCTATGTTAGTCACACCTTACTTGATGGACTCCATTTAGTAATACATCTCAACCAGTCTTATCTCTTCATCAGTCACTAGTGTGCATTCAATTCATTTTCTAGTTCTTACATATGGAAGGAAATAAGAATAAATGGGCCATTGGATTCCTTCCGAGCTTGCCTTATCAACTTGTAACAACGGAAAGCATGACACGGAAGCCAAGGTATATTTCTCATTATTCAAACCACTGTTTACATAGTTTATGTTCGTTAACCAGTCACGGAGCGTGTGGTTTCGGTTTACATTAAACAACATGAAATAGAATGTTCGAATATGCACATAGTATTCTGTTGCCAATGCAGTATTGAACTGTGGAAATAACATTCCGATTCTAACATCAAATAGAGTGTTCAAATATATACTTATATCGTATTCTGTTGTTAATGCCGAATCGACCAGTGGGAATATGTGAGAACAATACTCCGCTGGCACACACAGTCTGTTTCATTCCGCCACAAACTGAAGGGCTATAATTTGGTTCAGGTGGAGCTGTCAGGCGAGTAGTACTGAAGAGTTTCAAACGAGGATGAAATAAGCTATCCAATACTCCCTGGTTCCCAGTAGTTCCCTAATTATTTTTGATCATTTATATAACTTCGGGTCCTTATATAAAACGTTTATGTGAAAAGAAGAAGTAGTTATCTGACCTTCTGTATAAACGACTCGATCAGTTTCTTTCATGTTGAACCAACCACTATATTGAACAACTCTGATAGCTTTCAAGAACGGATAGCCTTATCTAACAGTGCTTATTTGAAATGTATATGAAGTGTGGGATAACGATATTGAAAGAAAGAAGACTAATGCATAACTTTTTGAAGTCATTTGATGAAACGCATTGAATTGTAATCAAATACTTTTGTTTTAAATTCTTTTTATTTCAATTTTAATCACTCAGTTAAATTTTATTAAATGAAACATACAATTTAAAAAAACGAATTACATAATGAAGTTATGAATTAAGAAATGGGAAAGTTCACACCATGTGGATAGTCCAGGTTTTCTTCTCAATAGCCTGGTAGTAGAAATTTACAAATATCAGTTAAACGAGTTAATTATGTGTCATGTAGAACTACTCAAATCTATGTAAAACGTATAGCAGAGAAAATTTAATGAGAATGTCCATTTATCGACTTCCGGTTGTATAAAGACATCTGTAACTAAACTGATTCATGTCTGAGCATCTTCGCTAAGTCAAGTTCTAAATTTAAAAATTAATTCTCTACTTAAAATTCACACATTTCAAGGTGTAATGTCACCACAGTGTCCTTCGGTAGCTGAAATTATTCCTATCATAATACCAAAATAGTCACTCAAGGATCCAAACATAAACGTATGAGGTTGTACACTACTGTTTGACTTGTCTAGCTAACACCGGATGGCGGTTTCTCCGTTTTGAGGCTGAGCTTATCAGTGGTGAACCGGTTCGAATCAACTGAAAGAGTCGAATCACCTCAAACCACCCAAATTCTAGCTATCTTCTTGAGCGAACTAGTAACACGTTAAATCTAAATCATAATTTTCAAATTAACTCACGGTTCGCAATGAAAACAGCTCAGTGTGAAACTAGATCACAATTTCCTTAAGAAACCTCCGAGCTGAGCCAAAGTAGGTACGCCGCTGATGAGTTCCACTGCGAATGAGTGAAACGGTAGTCCAGCACTTAGATCACTTCGATCTGCCTAGGAAGCACTACTAGTTGATATCAAGGATATTCAACTACTCATCGGAATCGGTCAGTAGTATACTGAACGTCTTCGTATAGTTATCGATTTTTAAATCCCTTGAATGGGTATGCTTCGTTAATCACCTAACGTTTTTAATTTTGAATTCCTCAACAGTACAGAATGTGATCAGTGTCACACACATTTTTCGAGACGAAACTGTGTTACCTAAACCCCATACGTTAATAGCAGGCTGTGGCTTTTAAGATATTACTAACTATCCTGTGAAACAACATCAGCAACTCAATTACCGAAGAGATAAAAGCAGCATTCTTTAAATTCTATTACTGTTCTTAAGCAAGTTGACCTTTAAACTTCGTGATTCATACCTCTATATTTCTGCTTTCTCTAGTGATGGGGCCTTTCGAAAGAAGTCGTTAGTGAGTAGTTGATGACATTATAATGCGAATATCTCTGGTAATTTCAAATGATTGAGCCATGAACTTGTCACATCTTCAACTTCCACATACATGTGTAGTAATATTTATAATAAACCAAACGTTAGTTTTTATTGATTTACTGAACACCACTTACCTTCAGCTATGCATCTTTTAGCTTGATTAGTAACATCGTTATAATTATGGATAACGTTAAACCAGAGATAGTTTAATAGTTTAGTTTTGTAAATGTAAAATTTCAGTGATTGGCCGCTACTTAAGGATAACCGTCGCAATGTGTCTGGTTTTTACTTCTAATTGAAGTCTATCATCCAGATATACACTATGGTCACTGAGCTGGACTTCCCATCATCTTGACACCTTCCGAAGCAATAGCAGGTAGTTGGAACAAGTCGACAGAACTCCCTGAATCAAAGATTCTCGCCTATTCGTATTAATACTCAGGAAGGCGTATCTACAGCAACCAAAGGACTGAGGTCTTCATGGAGCCTCACACCTACACCACTCATTGATGCAGACACTTTGCGAATCAGCGTTTTTAGTCGCTACTCTAAATAAAAAGTACATGCAAGACGGCTATGTGACTTTGAAATGTTTTCATTAATAGACAGTCTTGGCTGTATAGTTTTCTAAGACTTTGAACATTGACAGGTGACTCTACCAGATTCGTAGAATTTCATCCTTTTGAAGTTCATCTAGTTGATTAGTGAATTTGCGTGTAATCTGATTGGCAAATATCATAGAATGAAAAATTCATCAATCTACTACGTAGTGAATCTTACCAATTAACTAAATTAATGAAGTGCGAATTAGTAACACATACATCTTATAAAATATTAGGCTATATTGCATACTAATACGCCATGAAACCATCAAAATAATTTCTTTGAAAAAACAGCAGAAGCCATCAATATTTTCAGTCATTATATTTCTGTAAGATAAACTTCAAGAACTGTTTCCTGATACACATCACTGTCAAGACAGCTATATTGCGGAAATACAAATTGAGAGTATGATATGATGGGGAGGATTTGTAGCTCACGTGGATTATTTTGATGTGGTTGTGTTCTCTGAGCTGGATAGTTAATTTGCGAAGCTTTCATTGCCCCCTAATAGGCAACATCCTCATCTCAGTGCATATTTCAATTTGAAGTGAGCTTTTAGATTTCTCCATGGGTTTATTAATCATCTCTACTGGTGACCTGGGACGTCATGATTGTTTGTTTTTGTGTATTTTCACATCCTCTGGGCTACTTGTATTGGAACTGATTGTTTCTTTGACTTGAACTTTGACCCTATGTGTGTGAGATTTCCTTCTTATTGATTGGTGAATTTTGTCTATGTCGATGTGTCTATTGATTGACGATTCACTGGTATACCATACAGGCTTCTAAAAGTTCTCTAGTATTCTTGGTGTTTTCTCCGTCTAATATTTGAACGTTGTCCCAGTCGAACTGTTGTCCGTGGTTGTCTGTATGTATTGATATGAGGGAGTGGGTGTCATTTCTTTTGACTTATGATCTGGCTAGCTTATGATCATGGATACAAAGATGAAGACATCAACTTGGGCCAATATAGTGTTTTTCACAATCATTGCAATTTATTTTGTAGATGATGTTGGTTTTATCTTCTTTCGCTGTTGAGTTTTTTGGTTGACACGATGTTGAGTGAAGTGATTTTGTTGGTTTGTGAGAGATCGATTCCTAAAGGTTTGAAGAGTCTTGCAGTGATTTGTAAGATTTCCTTTATGCATGGTAGGGTGGTTTTCTTAGGGCTTTCCTTGGGGGCCTTTTGATTTGGTCGTTTGACGGCTTGAGGGTATTTGTATTTTGATGAAATTCCGTGGATATCCATTCTTTTGGAAGACATCCATGAGATATCTTTCTTCAATTTTCCTTAAGGTGGGAGTGCTGCAATGAGTCCTGGCCCTCTCGAATAGTGTTTGTATGCAATTCTTTTTGTGTGTTATTGGATTGTTGCTGTTGTAATTGAGTATTTGGTTTGTGTGAGGTGATTTTCTATAAACTTTAGTTTCTAATTCCCCTGTGATTGTTCGCTTGACTAAGACGTCCAAAAATGGGATTTCGTTCTCGGATTCCTCTTCTCTTGTGAATTTGATGTCGTTGAAGACGTTGTTTATTAAGTTGTGAGTTTTATCCAACTCATTTATTTTGATTATTACAAACTGAGAATTAGAATGAGGAGGAAAGGAACAACAATCTCCGGATATTATTTCTGTACTAATCAGCTTCTGGAGAACGGACGTGCTTCACGTCTTCCTCTTCTCCCGTCTTCCTACCAAGCAAAGTTTGAGAATAAGAGGCTAGAATTCTAACCCAGGACACCGGTGTGTCTGGCTAGCATTCCGCTATTTATATACCAGCAAAAAGCACAATCCAGGAAGATGGAGTCAAATCACTGTGACAGTAATCGGCTAATGGAAGTCTACGTATCGTACCACCATAAACCACCCAGGCCAGAATGGGAGTGGAACTCACTCCACGAAATCTGAGTGGATAAGCAGATTGTTGCCTCACCCACTAGGCCATCCAGTGAGAAAGGTTTATAGAAATTGAAGGAGATTTGGTTGGATTTAAAAGACAGTCATACGACAAATACTTTTCTTCATATTATTTGAGTGCAACTGAACTGGCAAAAGATTTGTACTTACAACCACAAGCCTGTCCTGTGTAATATAAAATATTAAATATGAAGTAATATAACATTTCAAGCTTCGAAATGCGAATATTCCTTGTTTAATTCAATTTTATATTTTTCCGTTGATTGATTGGACGGAAGTGCTCAGTCTCAGGTTGACATGTCGGCTTCTTGAGCAAATGCTTGGACGATGACTCGTCATGTAACTTCTTTATTATTCCAAATTTTTTATTCTTAAATATACCTGCAGATAACTTAGAATATTTATTAGCCTAATGAATATTTTTACGTTAATTACTCACAATCGAAAACCATAATTGTGTTTCAATGGCATGTTAAACAGCGGCGACAGATTGTGACTCTAACGAAAGTATGTTAAGAGGATTCAAAGTGGATCCTTTAAAATGCCAAAGATACAGGGTACTGTAAGTTAAAATGAATCAGCTACAAAGAAAAATTCACATTTGCGTTTGCTCGAAAGCATAGAACTCAAGTTTTCTTATGAAATCATCACTTTATGGTGTTTGCGTATTCCCTGGTACTTGTCTTTAATCCCCTCTCACAATTGACAGTCACAGGACAGCATATATAAAAATTTCATAATGTGAATAATAATCAGTTAGTTACCAGCAGATGATGAGATGTTTTACACATTCTTAATGAAATATCAGGCAACACGTCATCCTCTTTCACGATATTTATTTGTGTACAACTTAGACCCTTCATAAGGACTGAAAGCCAACGAACCAAGTGATCATTAATTTATTAATTGCTGAAACATATTAAGTGGTGAATATTTCTAGAACATTGGTATAAGATGACAGTTTCGCTGTAGGAATTCGACTTCATTTCACTGTCGATGTCGTCACGAACCAACATTGGTCAGCGATGAACGGAAGCTGGAGAGCTCTCCGAACAGCTGTTTCCTCCACGTTTGAGACTCTTCAGCGGTGCGCACCTGCCAGCCTACCAGGTATCGAATCCGGACCTTCAGTTAACGAGACCGAACTCATTCGCCATTTGGCTACTCCACCAGGAATTCATAGTTCCGTGAATTTCAACTCTGTCAGCTTGTATGTGATATGGCCCTACCCTCTACTTATGCCTTCAATGAGCATCCAATTCACTCTGACACGGTGGACTCATGTAGCCACGACTTCTCACTACAACTTCAGGATATGAGTGGGCTTGTCGTGGCAAGCTGAAGACCCAAGCTTCAATCCCTGCTGGGATTATGAGTGTGCCGTACTGAATAGTGTTAAACTAGGAGGAAATGGCTGTCCATTGTTCCCTTATAATCAATGATGTTGGTTCTTGACGCAATCCATATTTGAATTTCACCAATCTATGGAGAGGCACTGTAATGAGAAACAGCATGAAAGGCATACGAAAAATGTTTAGTGCGAGAAACAGTTGTTCGTATGAAGCAAATTGTTTTTGAAATTCTTGATAAAATAAGTATTTTGAAGGCTAAAATGACATTTAAAATAAAATTCATAACAAACTTATGGGAAACTCACTGCATTCTTAAATGAGAAATTATGTAATTGGATAAATACGAGTTATTACTTGTGCATTTGTTCATTTCCTATTGCAAACAACACGTGTTATTCCCCTTTTATTAGGATCTTTATCGATTGATTCCGGATGAATTCATATCTTAAGGATACTCAAGTGATGTGTACAGCACTAACTGCAGCAATATGGTCCGTTGACTTCATCCCACATCATTAAATTTTGTTGAAAACAGTAACTGGCTTGTGTGTACATCATTGAGCCCATTATCGGTATATGAACCTGTGGTTGTGCTAGGACTTTTAAAATTCCTTATGAACCGATTTCAGGACAAACTATGCATCCAAAAGAGGCTCGTACAGCCATTATCCCTCCCTTGTTGGCCTATTTAGACCTCACCAACTGATGACTTCTCCACCGTACCTAACTTATATTTTCAACCCCACGCTATTATCATCCCTTACTTAATCTTATCATACCTTCATTAAAACGTTTTTTTGCTTCCCTTACAATCTAGCCTTAATTAATCGGTTCATTTGCTTTTCTTAGCCTTCATCGACCACCACGTCTACATGAATATTTGTTTGTTTAATCATGCTGTTTTTCGTTATTCTTGTTATCACAGATCGCCTTATTACTATTATGGCTAAATGCACAATTTATATTCACCATCTTATTATTCTATAGACAAAACACCATGATTGGTTTATATTTGAATTTTTATTTGTAAAGTTATGTGGGTATACTAGAGTTAGGCCTGATGAGATGTAATGGAAAGCACAATATTGTTCGCTTGACTGTGTTGTTCAAAATGTGTTTACGAGAACTTCTATTCTAAACTGATAAGAATAGACAGTAATGTCTGGTCTTCATTAGACTATCATACAATTTCATCTGTTTGACAGTGTAACCTTCATTGTTACTACAATGACATGAGAAGCAAAACTTCATTTTCTAGTAATTTCTGAAACAACTTATACATTTTTATGCTTTTAATTGTAGTAACAATAATTATAATGAAATATGCACTTACCTGAATCTATGAAACCGTGAATTTTAAAGTTTCTCGTAATTTCATTTCTGATAGTAAAGTGTAGAATCATAAAGTCTCATTGTAAATGCTATTGAACCCTGAATGCTTCTTTATTTGAACCGGTTGCTATTTGGCGGGAAACAAGAAGACTACCGTTGTTCATTCGTATGCTGGTTGGCAGAGAACTGGAGAAATGCGATCATCTGTATTATTGTAGATTGTCTTAACGTTTATTCACAGACTATGCTTGTAATTCTGTTCTGTTATTGGTGGAGGGATAAAAAATCCCATTAATTTAACGTTTTCTTATATTCCACGTTGGTTACTATGCATAGTATTCTGCGTGTTAGGAGTAGCCTTCTGGAACCAGCGGTAGGTTCAGGATGATTGCGATCTGGACAACTGACTCTCATTCTTTGATAAATTGAGTTTTTGGAGTGGGATGACATCCATAGTGTATGAGAATAATGTCGAATTATAAAGTATGCATTTCTCTTTTTGAAGATACTTAATCATTTCTCAAAAATGCATGCAAGGATGTCACAGTCGTTATCAATAATCTAAGTTAGTAACATACATGAATTGAATAAAACTTTGATAAAGCTATTAGCATTAAATGGCAAAACGTCAGTGAAAACAATATCGTCTTGTTTTTCATTCATAGGGAAATACAAAAACCTTTATTATAATGAATAACATATATGAAAAGTTAAAATTGGGTACTAGGCTATGCATCATTTGCGAGTTTACGGATGATATGTCTTTGAAGAATCGTCATATCTCATTATGAACAATCAAATAAACTTCACAAAAATAAGTGGAACGCCTATTATTAGTTTTATATATAACAGGCATTCTCAATTCCACATCACATCTTCTTACTTCTTTTGCTATCTGAATAGCTTTGTTCGTCAGCTTAGAACATACTAAGGAAATTCTATGTCCTGGCTCTTACTTTCGGTCGTCGGAAGCATTTCCAACAGGCTACTACAGACCTTCATCAAAGACTGCCTTTTCTCCATGCTGGGAATCAAATATTCAGAAGGAATAAGCAACAGGGAATTCTCGTGACCAACAAATCAAGCAACTATGCAGGAAAAATGGAGATGGCCTACACATACTCTGAGGAAACAACTGAGCAACATCAAAAGCCACGATGTTCCTTGAGTGGTAGCTGTATGTGAGAAGATCAGTTGGTCGTGAGTCCCAGTGTGACATGGAGGAGATCGTGTGAGCAGGAAATGAAAGTTTGCTGGTAATCATGCAGCTGGCTAAAGAAGACCGCAGGGAACAGATTGAAATGGAGATATGCTGTTGACGCTTTAAATTCCACTTGGAACCCCAAAGGGAAAATAATAATATACTAAGCATTTGGATTCTCCTGAGTGCACTTTCAAAAGGAATAAATAACTTACTTAAATGGCCTATATTCCCATAAAATTGGATTCAATGATCAGAATTAAAGGTAGTGAAAATCTGTACAAATAATCTCTGCTAACACTGTTAGATACTGTTAGGGGTTTTACATCAGTACAATTATATCATTTATAGAATATTCAAATAAGTTCAATTCATACTGAACTCTGAGTAGAAGCTGTTGTGTAGAAGGATGAATGAGAGCCTCTCGATTAGGCTACTCAACTAAGAGAACTCTAGCACATCCAAAACTAACTCTTCAACATAAACTACCAATATTCTCAATTATTTTTTTCAAACTCAGTATTTTCATTTGTTGACTCAAACTTCTGACTATAAATTAAGAAGGTTTTTGTTGTTAGAATAACCTACCATAGAGTCCTATGAAAAAAGGAAACATAAAAAGAGACTGTAAGAGTAATTTATGAAGCAGGTTTGTGTTGAATGCACTGTGAAACGAAACGAACAAGAAACCTAAGTTCAGCACCTCCTATGGATTGACTTCAACCATCTAATGTCAATTCAGAGTGAACCTCTATGACGAGGCATCTAACCTCGTGATCACAGTGTAAACTTGACTGATAGAATTCAGTCCGCGCTAACACCAAGAACTATACGAATGACCTCTGTTATTCCATAGTGTTATACCGATGTGTCAATATGTTTAAATGCATGAAAACACATTCCATAAGTGGTTTTAGTGTTCTAGTTGAGTGACAACTTTTGAAAACCACAATAGTTAAATGGATTCGTTTTAGACGTGAATACATGAAATGTTTCATCAGGGAGGGGGGTGATTTTTTAGTAATTAAATTTGTATATCTAGCAGAATCTGTTCAGTCAGTCATTATGAGTCATCCAAAAGAAAGATGTGAGTTTGCTCAGTTCATGACTGATTTCTAAGAAATCATTATCAAATTCACTTACCTAATTGATCTTTTAAAAGGTATGTAGCACATGTAAGTTTTTGAGGCTGTAAGTAGTCTAAAATATTCATTTCTCAATACTAAATTAAAACAAGCAACAAATCTTAGTAAAGAAATATTTAATGATTTCGTCTTTAGCTGTGAGGCACGCTACATACAGTGGTGCATATAACTGTCAGAAATGTTTTGCGGGATATATGACTGGTAAGTGAGTAAACTATAATAGGTCAGTCAGGGAAAACAACGGGTGCCAACTGTTTACAGGTTATGATCAAGTAGACAAATGGGAAAGGAGGATGAAAGAATGAAAATTTAGATTATAGTGGATTGAGGTTCACTTGATATATGTATAGGACTTGGACGCTGTGATCCTATGTAATTTCATTTTAATTTGTTTATTAGATGCATCACACAGTGTGAAACAGTACTGCTATTTACTGGATAACGAAGTTTCACACACAGTTCCTTATTGTTCATAATCATACCAATCAGTTATAACCACAAAACTTCGAAAATTTCGTCTTATAGTTTTCTTTATTCTTTTCTATTTGTCGTAGACGTGGTAATAGACTTTTCCAGACATCTGGGACAGGTGTTGAATCATACCTATTACACGTATTT
Organism: Trichobilharzia szidati; assembly: GCA_944472155.2. NCBI lineage: Eukaryota > Metazoa > Platyhelminthes > Trematoda > Strigeidida > Schistosomatidae > Trichobilharzia > Trichobilharzia szidati. The sequence continues at coordinate 140,535,408 of OX235274.1, read as the reverse complement.
GCAGTTGATTCGATAAACAAAGCTTCTGCTATCAATCTCTCCCTCCACCCTGTGACATTAGATTTTAAAAGTGTCATCTTATCCCATAGTATGCAGTGCAGTGCTATAGATGGACTGTTCTCAAGATTTCTTATCTTATCAGGCTCAAGTGATCTAGATTATGTGAAGTTTTTGTGCTTCGCTGGTCTGGCTGATCTCGTTCTACTACTTTTTCTTATTTGATCCGAAAGTCATTCCAGCAGGAAATTAGACAAACTAAATTTGATCATAGTGAATAAAAAGACAGTTGCAGTGAACAAGATTTTCTTTTCTACGAAGTCATCATCTAGGCTGTACATTCGTGTATTTATATCAAATGGATGGGAAAGTTCCAGAACAATTTCTGGTTAGGGGTTAAATTAATAAAAATTACAATTAGGAATTAGAATGCCATAATAAACAGGGGGATGGGTAAAACTCAAACAAAGTAGCATAATAACTAAGAAGATTGACATTGTGCGATTGGGAAATAGAAATGTAAAAATAACAAAATATACAGGATGTTTGGATAAGAAACTAGTGTGGTGAATAATTGTTTATGCAATCAGGGATTAAATATGTAGAAATAGTAAAATAACATGAATAAACAGGAAGTTTAGATAAGAAAGGCGATGGGATGGTCATTATTAAAAAAATTCACCTGTTTACGATGGCCATGGCAGGGACAGGGGTTGGACGTATTTCTTTTGGATACAAAGTGTGGGTTTGAGTTTTTGGATAGCTAACGCCTCAGCTATGCCCAAGTGTCTTGATTTCACTCCCTTTGATAGGTTTGATTGAATCTCGTATATTACTTTCAAGGGCTTTTCGAAAGGCGCTGAATGTCCTGAGTTGACCAGATGTTCTGTCACTGAACTGTATACACGTTTTTGCTCTCCTTTTACCAGCCAGGCTGGGTAGTGTTCACGAGCGCGTTTTCCAAGTTGGCGCATGGTACGGCCGATGTACTCAGCTCTACAAGAGCAAGTGAACTGGTATATGCACGTTGAGGTGGCCCAATGCGACAGCTTGTCTTTCGCGTTCTGGCTGAACAGTTTCTTGCAGGAAAACGTCAGTCGTAGGCTTGCGGCGAAGTATGTTTTCCTCAGCGATTTGGAGAGGCGTTTGCGAAGGATTTCTGCTTCGATATCACCTTTGAATTCTAGATTAATCAGACGTGTTTTCTTTGGGACGGATTGAACTTGTTCAGAAGTCTTCTTAGGTTTGAGATTCTTCTCTATGAACCTGAGCGGGAAACCGTTTTCCATCAGGGTTTTTCGGAGATTACGCAGTTCTTCTTCGATCACTTCCTCGCTGCATATCTTCCGAATCCTCGAGGAGAGAGCGTGTATCAGGTTCCTCTTTCTGATTAGCGGTACGAAGCTTTGAAAGTTGATGAATTGTCTAGTCCATGTAGGCTTTTTGTATATGGACCTTTTCAAAGAGTCGTCATTTCTTGTCAGATGAACGTCCAGGAAGTGGAACATTCCGTCGGATTCGGTCTCGAGTGTAAAGTCGATGTTTGGGTGGGCGTTGTTGAAGATTTGAAGTAGGTTTTCAAGGTCTAGCTCCTCATCACAAATGATGAAATATCATCAATGTATGTCTTGTAGAGATAAAGGTCGTCGATAGTTGAAGATCAGGGGTTTTTTTCGAGGCTGGCCACAAAACAGTCGGCTAGGAGTGGTCCGAGTGGAGAGCCCATTGATACGCCATCTGTTTGCCTGTAGATTTCATTGTTGAATCTGAAGTAGACGTTGGAGGTGCAGCGTAGTAACAGCTCCTTTAGATAATGCTTCGGTATGCCGACATCTATGCTGTTGCATTGGATGAAGTCACACAGAAAGCATATAGTTTCTGTCAGAGGAACATTGGTGAACAGAGAGACGACGTCTAGGGAGACCATCTTTTTATTTGCGAGGTTGACATTTTTAATTGAATCCACGAATTCGAATGTGTCGCGGAGGTTGTATCTAGACAACTTTTCTTTCACTGGTCCAAGAATTTCTATCAGCCACTTCGCGATTAGGTGATATCGCGAATTGATCATATCTAATATTGGGCGGAGTGGGACGTCCTTTTTGTGCACTTTGGGTAGTCCATACATTCGTGGCGATGTAGAACCAGATGGGCGAAGTTTTTCATATAGTTCTGTATTGATAATCGATTCATCTTTCATTTTTTTCAATAAGTTGGTTAGCTGGAGCTCCGTCTGTTCATTTGGATCTTTTTGGGTCGTCTGTTTTTGAAATTTGCTGTCATCAGATAGAATTGACGAGAGTTTCTTCACATAGTCTGACTTGTTAAGGAGAACAATTCCAGAACCTTTGTCTGGTCCAGTTATTATCAGGTTTTCATTTGATTTCAATTCTTTGAGTTGCTTTCGATGTTCTTTTGAAAGCATATTACGAAGTCTAGGTTTTTAGTTGATGTAGTCGAGGCAGCAATTCAAAACAGTTGATTTGAAGTGTTCTGCACTGTCATATGAAATTGGGACTATATCATTCGTCTGACTAATCAAATTCTCGAATTGTACTTTAATGTTCAATTCATTTACTTTTGATGATGCATCACAAAATTTTGGTCCGAGCGACAACAGTTGCATGTGAATCAGTGAAAGTGAGACATCAGACAAAATTGAATACATATTTCTCGGGACAAGATGGGAAAGCTATTTCCTTGGTGACTGATTTTAGGCTTTGTTTAAGTTTCATGATGATATTTTCCTTTCTCTTCTCTGAGACTGTATTGGCGTAGTGTTCGAATGACGCCCGTTCATCAACAGTTAAATCATAAAGAACGTGGGAGCTCATTGAGACGTTTTGTTCCAGTTCAGCTAATCTGGATCGAACGGCATCAATGTGATTCTGGGTGTGTCTTCTGAGCGTGCGTGAATTGGGAGATATATGGTTTCGTCTCAGATTTTTCCAGAATGCTTTCGGGTATTCATGCTTATCCAGACAGCTTTTCCAGAGGGAAATCTTCGCATTCGCTTCAGCAAGCTTGATGGACAAACGTAGAAACTTGTTCAGTTCCTTTACCGTCGAACGGTCCTTGCTCGTTTTCAAATCACGGAATATACACATTTGATCATAGGGAATAAAAAGACAGTTGCAGCGAAAAAAAATTTTCTTTTCGACGAAGTCATCATCCAGGCTGTACATTCGTGTATTTATATCAAATGGATGGGAAAGTTCCAGAACAATTTCTGGTTAGGGGTCACTTGCTCTTGTGGAGCTGAGTACATCGGCCGTACCATGCGCCAACTTGGAAAACGCGCTCGTGAACACTACCCAGCCTGGCTGGTAAAAGGAGAGCAAAAACGTGTATACAGTTCAGTGACAGAACATCTGGTCAACTCAGGACATTCAGCGCCTTTCGAAAAGCCCTTGAAAGTAATATACGAGATTCAATCAAACCTATCAAAGGGAGTGAAATCAAGACACTTGGGCATAGCTGAGGCGTTAGCTATCCAAAAACTCAAACCCACACTTTGTATCCAAAAGAAATACGTCCAACCCCTGTCCCTGCCATGGCCATCGTAAACAGGTGAATTTTTTTAATAATGACCATCCCATGAATGTGTCATCTCTATGCCTCCACCATACTTTAGGGGACAGCACTAAACGTTCTAGTCGCTAAGTTTACCCAATTATCCATAAATATATCTGCCACTATCGGGAATATTAGCGACTCCATTGGTATATTTGCAGTTAAATTGCATGACTATAATAAACAATGAGTTGTCCCAGAAAAAACTGAAAATTTTAGGATTTGCAAAGTGAATAATAAGATAACAAGTTAAGGTAATGGCACTAGCTAAAGGTAGTTTTAAATTAGTCAGGAATAATAATAATCGATAGAAAAATACTAATAGTAATAACAATAAGTGGGTAGAAGATATTACCATGGTAGATTCAAACTGACCACCATTTCCTTCTCGACACAGAGACTAGGTTCATAAACTCTAATTGCATAAGCATCTCAAATCGCAAGCATGTTTTTGTTTGTTTGCTGACAATAGTGAATAATTCTGGGGAGTCAGTATCATGCCGTTGTCTATAGGATGTTTCGTTATTGAACTTTCTGGTACAATGACTTTTAAGTTTTTCAATCACTTCAGCAAATGCGCCGTGAAGTCAGTAGATCCTTTTATTTGTTTCCATAATGACACTGAAATTAATATAAACTATTGGCGTAGAGGATCACCAAAAGACGAATACTAAAACTCTGGTTTTATAGCATACAAAGTAGTTCATTGCACACAAATCATGTAAAGAAGGCTGTGAAATTAATATACTTGTTAAACGAATGAAAGCTTATTTAAAGGTGCTGAATAAATTGTGTAGAACAATGTGCACACTGCCATACAAAAATAATTAAATGAAATAAGACTTGAAATCGTGTAAAGCCAGAACTTATTTTCATTCATTTGTTTTTCGACTAGAACATAGGGCTTCAAGATTTAAGCTGTGAAGCCGCAATACAACCTGTGTCGTTTTTAAAGGGATAGGATTAGTAGGTTGTTAGGTTACCGCCCAACTTTCCTTCTTTACCGAGTTTCCTACTGTCTTGACGAGATTTAATACTGTGTTAGGTGGGAAATGAACCGAGAGCACATGCGTGGCTAGCGAGCATTCTACCTAAGAACAACTAGCGAAATAGGGTTAAAATAATAACTGAGAAACTCAGAATGATAAAACAGAATTGCAAAGAACAGAAAAGTTCAGAAAACTTACACACATAGGCTAGTTTAAATTAAGAAAAAATAAGTAACATGCAGAAGGAATGTATATTAGGAAGTGTTTCAAATTATCAACATAACAAAACTGAGAAATGTCTCCATTATGAAAATGGTAACAAACTATCCAGTGTGAATAACCTTCATTCAGGTTTGAAATTGTTGTCTTTTTTATCTCTTATTGTCTTGAACTGCTCAGGAGTTTCATTTAATTGTAGCATATCAATAAAATCTCACTGTAATTGATAACCTGTAAACTTTGGTCACACTTAATTCTATGGAGTATCTTTCTTATAACTCTGTGATATGATACTCGCCATCTAAAACAACTTCATTTTCAGTAGCACTTCTGCCCTTCATTGACTTTTGGACTTTACACAAATAAATGTTTAAAAAATTCTTTTTTTTTTTGAGACTATCTGAGTTATTGTTGTGTTGGCACACCTAAGTTAATGCAGTGGTCATGATCAAAGGTGAAATGAACTTCTGAATTACAGCGAGATTCGAACCGACAACCTTTAGACTAGTTAGTCAGAGGCTACTTTCAGTCATCACTCTGTAAATTCTTTCTGTGTTGTGTAACTTTGTTAGTTGGTAGTTATTTAGGATGTAACACGTAAATAACTATGCCGTTAACTGAGATAATCACTATTCACTAAGAGTACAAATTGATTAAAGATGCTTATTAAAAATTCCAAAAGATTGATCATTAAACACGCAGTTTATGTCTAAAGGAGTTTAGCGTTTTACTTCGAGAATCTATTGAGAAGTTTGATTACTACCAGCTGCTCACCAGTGGGTCTTTTTTAATAACTATCTGTAGTCAATGAAAATGTCGTTTGTAGTGTTGAATTCTGTCAATAGGTTCCTGAAGTATCACTCTAAACTCCATGAATCAAACACTATCTATTCCCTAATAAGCTTTTTTCAAAAGCGTCAATCTTATGCGCAAAGACTTCCAGTTGGTTAAGTTAAATTATAACGGCCAAAAAAGGAGTCTATGGCAACGGGATTATTTATTGGCATCTCTATGTAGAGATATGGGTGAAATAAGTTCGCCGTTTTGCGAACATCGTTCTTCACCATTAGATCCACCTCTGCTCTATTCATTATTCTTGCAGACGATACACATATTTGTATCTGTATCTACATAGTACTTATAGGTCTTTTCAGTATCACAATCCCCCAAAAGTAGTCTACCCTTTACTTACATTTACCAACTTTATGAAAAATAATAAATAAATTATAAATGTAGAGGATTTCTATATTCTACAGTTAACACCAAATAAAAGCTTTGGATAAGTTGTACGTTAAAAGAACCAGGCTTTAGCACTATTACAATTTGTGAAACAATAATCTGAAATTCACATTGTTTAGTGACGATAGTATCATCATCCTTATTCTGTATATTATGGCTACACACAGCACAGAAATCTGAGTTTAATTTCTTGCAAAATATTCACACCACCCCCATATAGAATCAGTCAATGAAATCAAACATTCATTGACAGTATATCTTTCGACGCTACGTCATTCTATCTGAAAGAACACTCAATCTTCTACGTTATTTTTTTCACCTATTTTTCTTTTTGAAGTGTACAGCGGTAGACTGAAAGTCAGTTGGAAAACTGCGCGATTTCATGTGTTTGGTTTCGAAAAGTATTTGGAAGATTAAAACAACAGGAAACGGAGAAAAGCAGATGATGCATTTTATTGTTATTTTTTTAATTTTTGATTACAGCTTGATCCCACACCGTATTTTCAGTACAAGTATGGCATTTTCAGCATTCATATCGGTAGCCTAAATTTCGCAGGCCGAGCATAGATATCGGGTGTGAGTCGGCAGGGGATCGAACCCCGGACCATGTGCATGGTCGGCGAGAGTCCTAACCACTGTGCCACCGACCTATAACAGATTTAACATTTATAAAATTCACACATGAAGCTGAATGATTCAAATATGGTTGGCATGGTGCTACCAGAAAAAACTGCAGATGATTCTCATTCTACTTGTTTTCCAGATTTTACATTATATTATTATTTGTTCCCTTGAATTCTGACTGGAACACAGGGCTTTAATAACCCATCTCCAATTTGTTCTATTTTCTGTTGTCTCCTTTAGATGAACCTGTGGTTGCCAGTAATCTTTCATCTCCTCCTCATCACCACATGATCTCATCCATTTCACCCTCGCACCAACGATTCACTTGTCGCTTCCCACTCGGATTCCACTCAAATGTGTTACCCACAATTTCATTCCTCAGAGTGTGCCTAATCCTTCTCCATTTTCTCCTACACATCTATTGAGTGACAGCTTCTTGGTTAGTTCGTTTCCATAGTTTCTTGTAACTATTTTTTGCTGGTCAGATGTAACGTGTGCTGAAGCGAATTATGAACAGCATAGTGACTGAAGAAATATTTGATCAATAATGAGCCTTAATATCCAATTGTGCTCAGGTTTTCCGGCTATTTAACGAAAGTCAACAAATATATAAAAAATGACAAATGCACAGTTGAGAACAGTTAAGAATAAAACTCGGTTATACTACAGTCAAAAATACAACTTACGGAATTCATCTGTCCAAAAAACAAGTCAGTTTTTATGGCCATATTGTTGACAGGATTGATCATGTTTTTAAATTTCGTTAGCATTTCTTTCTTTCGAGCCTTTCCTTCGTTCAACAGTTGGAAATATCTATTCTAACTTTTTTAGTCTTGAACGTAGGGCTTCAAGCATCAGCATTCAATTTTCAGTAACGGTGGTGACGTGTAAATGGTCCTGTCTTCCAGACCTGAGGCGTTGGAGTGCATCGGTCGAGGATCAAAGCCTAGAACAGATAATTGGGTAGCATGCACACTACCATTTAATGATCCAAGCACCCTTTTTGTATAGTTGCTCACAATTACCATCAAAACATTCCTAATGATGAATAAAACAGTCATCAATTGCAGGTATAAATGTCGTTAAGTTTAACAAGCTGATTTGCGTTATTAATTATCAGCTAAAAGTATAAAGACATTGTCTCCAGAATTTCGAAGTGATTTTAAGTACTTCGAAGCCTGATTTTAAAAGTATCTGAGTCAAGGAAACCTATTTAATTAACTTCATATGCTTTTCAGTCAGCCAATGAATCGGTTGTATATTCAACAAATCCTGAATTTGTTATCTGAAGTGAGGCTAATGCACTGACGTTATTACCTGCTGACAGACCACTTAACAGTGTTGTACTTCAAGTGTGAATAATCCAAATGAAGATCAAAGCAATGAGACGGGTTCAACTAAAAGTTTACGTTATGTCTATTTATATGCACTGGAATGTCGGCGTCAGTGACTCAGTGGTAGAACACTGGTCATCCACGCAAGTGGTCCAGGTTTCGACTCCCGTCAGACTCATACCTTTACCTCACCTAACAGGTAGTAATCCCGGTAAATAGAGAACGTTAGGTGTGAAGCTAGCGATCATATCCAGTAAAAAAGGCCACTGCTTGAAGCCCTATATGCCACTTGGAACAAAAAAGAATAAAGTAATAAAAAAATAAGAAATTTTAAAAAATATCGTTTTCATGTAAACTGTGGTCAAGATTTGATCGAATAGTTCCAAAATAATTGGGCGCCGAGTGAGAGAGAAGTAGACATATGTAAAAATAATATTTGTAGAGTGTCATAGAAACTGAATTAATGAATTCCTTTGTTATTTCAATTTTGATTAATTCCCCCTGAAGAAGTTCGAACCAGTTTGGAGAATGAAACGTTGGAATTACTTATTTCAGTTTCGTTCAGGTTATACAGATGTAACTTTTACATACATCTGAAAAGCTTGTTTCATCTTTAACAGAGGTTGTTAGAGATTCTGGGACCTGAAGTAATAAATTTATCTGCTGGTTAATCATTAGAAACAAGAGAAATGTGTGGTCACACTTTGATTATTTAAGCACTTTGATAAGTTTCAGTGTAAATTTCGTTAGGACCCAAAATCAGATGAAGAGTGATTGACAACCAAGAACTGAGAATTGGATTGGTATTTCTTATGAATATCAATCTCCAGGTCAATAGTGGCTAATGGATGGATGTCCTGAAGTTCGAATAGAATTCATGGTCAGTTTTTTGTTTTCCTTCAGGTTCCCCGGTGGAACACAGGGCTTCAAGCTAGTTACTTGAAGTTTCTCTAGCAGTGTTTATTTTACAGGATGGGGTTGCTAGCCTCATGCCCAACCTTTACTCTACACCAGCATTGTTTCTGGCTTAGCGAGGTAAAGGAGTGCGTCGGTCGGGGATCGAACCCCGGACCATGTGCATGGTCGGCGAGCGTACTAACCGCTATGCCACCGACGCACATGGTCAGTACCGTCCACTATGTCATGGTGAAAAGGGTGCTGACGAATGGCCTTAGTTGAATGTAGCTAAATAACGCCAAGTGACAGAAATTTGAAACCACAGGTCATTGAACTTCGGTCCAATGGCTGAATGGTCATTAGGGTAACCTCGCACCTTGAAGGCTGGATTCCTGGGGAGGTTAATGAGTGCTTTCTTTTGAAGATTGTGAAATTGCAACAAAGCAGCTGTCTAGTGTTCTTTGGTTAGTAATAATTTTAAATCTAATGTTGGTTCCTGATGAAAGCAACATATTGGCACTTTATCTGTTGTCAAGCATCCATTACCGTGAACCTTGTTCTTATGAATTTTCAAAGATCATGCAAGTAGAAATTTTAATTTGGAGCGAATATTAGAAGCATCATTCTTATCAGTAGTAAATGCAATAAATCACTCACTCATTTTTCCTAATAAATAAGAATAATTATGAAAACAGCTACTAGTGGAATCCAGAATGCGCATTTCGCTCCATTCAGGACGATGGATGTCCCTTCAATCGTTATTGAGTAATGGCGTCCCCACTGAGACTTGAATCCAGTACCCATCGTTTCAAACACCAAAGTGCTATTCGCTAGGCCACTTGGACTGTGGTACGCATCTCTTAGGCAATGGTTATCAGTGGTCATTTATTATTATTATTATTGTTCCCTTGGGTTCCTAGTGGAACATAGGGCTTCAACTGCACGTCTCCACTTGCTTCTGTCTTGTGCTGTACTTTCCACTTGCGTCCATGTTATTCCATACTGTTTCATCTCCTCCTCACACGATCTCCTCCATGTCACCCTTGGACGTCCCACTCACCGCTTCCCTTTCGGGTTCCACTCGAGGGCTTGACGCGCGATGTCACTCAACGGCCTCCTCAGCGAGTGTCCAATGCATCTCCACTTCCTCCTGCATATTTGTTGGGCAATTGGTTCCTGTTTCGTGGTCATTTACTTTAAGGTTAATTTTGTATTTCCCGTCGACTGATTCTATCACACTGAAATGTTCGGTCTCTGTCAACGTGTTGGCCCCACTACTATTCACTATCCATCGGACAACATCTTGTTAATCCAATGACATCATCTATCAGGCCCTCGGGTGGAAATCTAAAGTGAAACGAGTCGGGTGTCCGAAGACGGCATGGAGGATATTATGTGAAGAAGAAATGAAAGCCTATAGGAAATTGTGAAGACACCTAAAATGATCAAAGAGAACAGAATGAAGTGAAAATATCCTTGTCCTATTCCTCAGCCCGAATCGGAAGACGAAGACTACTACTATAATAATAATAATAACAATAATAATAATGAGAAAGAATACATGATAGAATAATTACCTAACATGTTAATGAGTATATATTTGGGGGAATACGACTTTGAATATTTGAGTTCTAATCAGTACTTAACGTTTTATATGTTTCAGTAAGAGCTAATTATTCATCGGCCTGGAAGATAGTTTTCTCAGCTAAACACCTTGTTCAAATGTCATATCTAATATCCCTGTTAGCTATGCATTTTTTATTCGTCAAAATCATTATCAAAACTAACCACGTTCCATTTAACCATATCTCTGACGTTACTTTGTATTTACGATAACGTCTTTTGCCGTTCACTGACTATTATATAAAAATAATCATCTACTAAAATCTATATATATTTTTGGTGCGTTGAAGTTTCTCTAGCAGTTTGATAGCTTTTGTGGTGTAGGTTCGCTAGCCACACGCCCAACCCTCCCTCTTTTTCCGGGGTTTGGACCGGCTAGAAAACTAGCAGGCTAGTTAACAAGGCAAGATATATCGCGCAAGGACCTCAAGTGGAATCTAAATGGGAAGCAACGAGTGGAAGAGATTGTACGAAGAGATGAGACATTATAGGCAATCGTGCATCCAGCTGAGGAGGATATCAGAAAATAAAAGAAAGTGAAGATGTGTAGCTGAAGCCCCATGTTTCACATGGAACCCAAAGGAATAGTAGTAATATCTGTATATCCTTAAGAGAATGGCATTACAAATTATTGTCCTCTAGGATAATTCTTGTTCTAAATGACTTACGAAGACTTTTAAACAAATAAGACCAAGAATCTTTTTCATTTAAATACTCGGTTTCTTGGATTTTCCCATGGACAATATGCTTCTTATATGTGCGTGTCAATAATTTTTTTAGAAAATTGTGAGATTGTTGTCGTTTCATGTAATTAGAAATAAACCAGGTACTTACTGTTATATTCTGTGCACAAATTAAGATTTATAAGATATGCGAAAATAACAAACAACGACAAAAAATATCAGTGGTGTCATGGGTGTGGTGGTTGTACTGATAAAGAGTTCCAAATTGGGACAGATGTTCAATACCCCCTGTTTCCAGTGATGCTCTAACTGAAATCAGCTCATGACAAACCTTGGAATCAGTTAAATGCAAAGTGACACCTGAAAATCGGTTTAGTGTTCAAAAGTGACTGGTTACAGAATGAAGATGCCTGGAGTTCTGTCGAGAAGGCAGGACCATCAGGGTTGATCAAGTTAGGCGTGAGGACAAATACTCGCCTATGACACTGGTTTGTGGTTGCTCTGTATATCTCAAAATGGCAGGGGTTAGAACTGAAGGGCCATTGAATTGCGTCCCAGTGGCTGACTGGTAAATGAGCTCACTTTTTAAACTGAAGGTATTCGTTTTGATACCTCTGAAGAGTTTCATACTAATATCAATAGCTATCACGTAATTCTTGATAGTCTTCACTTGTCCTCCAAAATGAAGTCAGTTCTTGATTGGACTTGTAGCTTATCAAATAACTGTCATGTCTTCTTAGTATTTGTTGCCATATTTATTCCTTTTTAGTTCAGTTATATTCGGCCTAATTATTCCATTGTCTTCTCTGATCTTATCCTTTAAGTATTTGCATGAAAGTGTGCGAAATTTTATCTGTTACTATAGAAACGCTACACAAATAAAATTTCAAATCATTTAAAAAGTAGTGATAATGTCGATAATGAAGATAAGGTGATAGAGCAAGGAAGGATAAGCAGATCATAACTCTGGCACACATAACACAGACAAGAACGTATTACCCAATACATATGCAGAAAGAAATGAAAAAGGATTAAATGCACTCTAAGAAGACCTCCTAGTTGCATTGTACACCTGGCATACACTTGAATGCAACAGAAACGGAAACTGAGTGACTCGTTAGACGTCCAAGATTGACATGGAGGAGATTATGTGAAGAATAAATGAAAGTTGGTAAGCAGACTTGAAGGTAGCTGAAAATGACGGTACAGAACAAAGTACTGTGGAGATTAGCTGTCGGAGCTTGGAACTCAAAGAGGGACTAATATTAAATCAACAAATTTACAACCCAGATTAGCGCTGAAAATAAGTTCGTTGATATCTCAATCCTGTTGGCGAACTACTAAAAGGAAGCATCTTTCTTCATTGGTAGTTAAACGGTGATGGTATCATTTCAACTTAATTAAAGTGCTTAAGCGCTGATTCCGTTGTTCTGTTTATATATGATAGACTCCATTCATTTATCATGTGAAAGTGTTTTTGAAATTAGTAGTGATATTTTTAGCGAAGACCGAGACCCACTATACTTCTAAAATTCCTACTATCAATAAACTACGTGCCATAAGTGCATCAAATCAGGTGAAGTTACTGTCATCAGAATGTAGTCACATACCTTCTCCATTTGTCGCTATAGATTTAAAGAAAAATTGTTTAAGCGTTAAAGTGACATTTTATCACTTGTCAATTTCATATGAAATATTCACCTTTACTGAAGGTTAATTCTGAGGAATACAATTACTTACACGTAGCTAATCAATCACTTAAGTTTGACGAGAAAGCTCTTCTTCTAAACGGTAGTTGCCTTTTCTTCCTCGAAAACCTTCTGCAATAGTGGCGTGAGCGTATCCGTTTACAGTGCTTCCCGAGGAATTCCATCTAGGCCTGATGCTTTTTTAATTGGTATTCAACACTACTGCTTTTTTAGAAGAGTTGGTGGTCACCGGTAGTTCAATAGCATTTTTTGGACGGTATGTTTTGCGTTGATCCCTTTTCGGATACCGGCCTGGTCATCTGATTTTTTGTTGTGAGGTCTGTTTTACCTGTGACCTATTCTGCTTCAGTTGGCAGTATCTTGTAAAAGCATCATTTGTCCGTCCCAGTACTCTTGTTTGTTTCTTTATTCATTGCGCTATAGACTGAACTCAGCTATTACTTTTATTGTTCTCCTCTATTTGGTTCATCTTCTGTTTCATCTCCCCCTTCTGTTAGCTTCATTAGAAAGCGATTCTTTGTCTTGCCTGTTCTTCTACCTTAAGACAGCTATACAGGTTTCCCTCAACATCACTCTCAGAAACTTCCAGTATTCTTCCAAGCAGGCTTTCTCAGTGATGCTAAGCAATGTCGTCTAATCTGCTCTAAGGACTGAAGTAAAGATATCCTTCGTGGTTTCATCCTTCGGTTTCCGAATGTTGAACATGATTTGTGGTCTGTCTCCAGTTGTTTTGAAGGCTTTCAATTTGACCCTGAGAGTTCACCTCACTAGATAATGAGATGAATCTATATCTTTTCCTCAGCTTGTCATTCATGTGTTTTGTTTTGTTTTAATCTGGCAGCAGTCTTGTTTATTACTGTTCTCAGTTGTCTGCAGGAACCTTCCTTCTCGTGTATAATTGAATTTCAGATTTTCACGTCGATTGATTGGACCGAAGTGCTTGGTCTCAGGTTGACATGTCGGCTTCTTGTGCGGATGCTTCGACGATGTCTGAGAAATTCTAAAATTAAATTAAATTAATATGACCCGTTGCACAAGAGGTGACTCTCGTGGCAAGTGGTCTAGTGGATAACGCTTGGTGTTTAAAACTATAGTCACTGGGTTCGAGCCTCGGTGCAGGTACATCTAGTGACGAGTCCCAAATAGGACGAAGTGTACATCCTGGATTCCACTACTAGTCACCATCCACCAATTATATACTTCCTTCTCGTGGTCTGAGTTTTTTGTTGGAGAGTAGCACTGGATAATTCTACCTCCATTGTGAGTTGAATTACTCTTTCATTTCTCTGGGGTAGATTGGTCCCAGTGTATAAAAGTTATCAGTGTTGCTGATGACATCTTGATAAATTCTTCTTCAGTGTATTTGGGGAACTATGTGAAAGTGACTTTCCAAATATTTTGTTTAAGTGAAAAATGTTTTCAAAATTATTGATTTTTAATGAGTTAATAGAATTTACAAATTTACTACCTAATACTATAAGGCTTTCAATAACTACAAACTTGAAGTAACTGTACCAGTCAACGTCAGTGTTACACCTTTGGATGATTTCATCAATGAAGCATGTTCCAGAGAAAGTCAAATACTAAACAAGCGTTAAATGATCAAAAAATCAAGTAAAAAACACTCATTCATGTTACAATGTACCTTCGGAGGAGTTCCCAGTTTTCAATGTTGAAGTTGCTGAGTGGTTCAGTGAGTTTATTTTCGTCATGATTTATCATACAAGTTCCAAACAAATAATCGGCACTAATTTACCCTTTTTTATAAAGCTTTTTCTGAGTTTCGGATAAATTAATTGTTTGCTTTGACATCAAGGACAAACGTAACAAAAGGACCTGAATTGCCAAATAATTGTACAATACAAATTAATGTATTCTTGTCCAGAAAATACTTTAAGAGAGAAGATTTCATACTTATTATAAACTTACGTTTATTTTGACCTAAATATAAAAGAGTTTATTCTAAATTATAAATTTTTACAAGCATTGTAGATATATTCCATAAAATCTTACAAGTTAAAATTCATTGGCTCTTGGACTCTGTCCCAGTGGATCACTGTTTTAACAAGTTCACCTTCTAAGCTGAAGGTGCTTGATTCAATCCCTGGTTTGATCGTAGGTGTATACAACTGAAAAGTCGCAAACTAGAATGAAACAGCTGTCCAGTATTCTCTGCTGATTTTCAATGGTTCTTTTTAACTGATGTCAGTCAGAAAGTCCTGTTTCAACTTTAACAATGCTCAGTTGTATCCTTTACGTGTTGAATTAGCACGACCTTTGGCTATTCACTGTTGATTCAACTATGAGAAACTATGCCGAAAAAGACAATATTCATCTGGCAGAGTAGAAAAAATAATAATCTGGTTTTTTAATTATGCATAGTACAGTAGGTGAGCTAACGTATTATCTCACACCAACATGTTTTGCATCCCGTATACTTCTGATGGTTCATCAAAGAGTTTGAGGTCATGCTGAGTGGTTTTGTATTAAATGATGAAAGGAAGTTAATGTATTTGTTGAGATATTGCACTGGTGTGGCTGCAAGAGCCATACAGTGCTGCAAGTTTATGCCCCCGAACGAAGGATATACTGAGGCCATGAAGATACTACGTCACAGGTTTGGAAAACCATATATGATATCCCGTAGTATTTTCGAGACAGTGAAAGGTAACGGATCACAGTTGAACGATAATCCAGAGGAACTTGCAGAGTTCTTGGATAATTTGATGATATATAGAAATACACTCATGTCTCTTAACTGCGTAGATGAATTGAACTCAAGTTCCGTGCTTGAGACTGTTGCCAGGAGATTACCTGTTCGTCTACAAAGGAAGTTCATAAAGGTTTGTTCACGTCTAGAGGAGGAGGGTTTAGAGCCCGGGTTGGATGACATTGTGAGCCTGGTGAAAGACAGTGTCAACCAAGCTTTGAGCAAGTTTGCTAGTATACTGTATCCCACCCCTGGAATAGAGAAATCAGAGAGCAAAATGCGATCATTTATGACGAATGGGTCTCAGCGTAGTGGATACCGAGAAAGCTGTATGGTTTCTAGTAAACCTAATGATTGTGACAGCTTTATTGGGACGTCCCCAACGGATAAGTTACAAGCTGCAAGACAAACACGGTTGTGCTTCGTCCGTTTGCAAGAAGTGCATACAAAGGCGAACTGTGAAGCAATGAGCCAGTTTAGTGACGATAAGCCAACTGTTTACAAGGTGGTAACTGTTAGACTGACTTGCACGAATAAAGGCATTTCGAGTTTCAAACTACTATTTGAATGTTATTATCTTTGGTGCGAATTACTCTGTACCTTCGCTTGGTTGGTCAGATACGTCGTATGTTTGTTAGTCATCTACCTTCCACGATACAATGTCATGGGCGTGTTACCATTCAGAGTCGAGGATATAGATGATGGAAGGAGGTCAGCAAATGAACTCAACGACGACTTTCCAACTTAAGGGCGTAAACCTGAGAAGGGTTGTAGGCGTACTGCTGTAAGTCCTACAGTTCTTCAAGGGTAGCTCGTCAAGGCAGAATCCACAACATTTGATATATTGATTGTACATATGTTTGTGTTGAGTAATTCAGTGGGTTCCGATTCATCTGATTGTCGGTTAATTTTATAGCTGTCGCATTGTGTGAATCATCTTGTAATGTTTTTGTAAGTACTTCTGAATTCGCTTCTAAACTTGTGAACGAATCGAGTAGTGTTAGAGTCAGCGTACGCGATTGGATACGCCGGGGAGAGGATTGGGCTAGAGTGGAATGAAGCAATCGATACTTTGTGAACGAGATCAGTGGTGGTATTGTCGTCAGACAGCGTAGACCCCATGCGCCGGGGAGAGCGTGTCGGTGTGATGTGGTATGTTTGCTGTGTGTTGGGCTTTTTTGTCTTGCTTTTCCAATTTTAACCTAGTCCCGATTGGCCCAGGTTCCCGCATTGGCAGTTCAGTTCAAGGTTACCGCCGCTGTGGAAAAAAGGGATGGACCCTTTTTTGCCGGGGAGTGTCAATGGACGTGAACATTGAACGTTTGTTTTATTGGGTCTGGCAGCCATTAATGGGCAACTGAAAGGCGCGAATGGTCGATCGCTTGCAAGTTGAAGGAAGACTGGAGTTAAATACGAATAAAAGTACTTTATAACTTCATTTGTACTTAACATTTGTTTGTAGACTTTGTAGTTTTCTTCACTTTAATTGCCAAACAATATAATTTCGTTCAAGGAATACTGGTGTTTTGGATTTAAAGTTGAAGAACGTACATAGTATTTATCGGTTCAATCGCTTAAGTCTTCATTACAATAGGAACTTAGGGCTAAGTTCCTTGACACTTGCCATGGTTTCATAATACTTTCTTTTGTCTTCTCTGGCACTCTTCTTTACTCTTTTATTCAGTGTCTTGTAGTTTGCATTCAAATTCTGTTTTTGTTGCTCGTCGGTGCACTGGAGAATCTTTTGTTTCACCATCCTTCTCTCTTCTATTGGTTTCCGAGTGTCCGTAGTGAGCCACGGTTTGTCCTGTCTCTTCTTTCTGCCTAGAACTTCCATGCAGGTTTCGCTCCACACCGTTTTCAAGTTGTTCCAGTGCTTTTCGACGCTGACCTCTTCGCCAGTGTTGATTTGTGTCTCGGCTTTGTCTTTTATGCTTGCAGTGAAGATGTCCTTTGTGTCCTGGTCCTTCAGTTTTTGAGTGTTGAACTTGGCTTGTGGTCTATCTGCAGCTCCTGTTTCTCTGAAAGCTTTTTTGACCTTGTAAACTATTAGTAATAATGAATTTAAATATCATTCTGGTTCCTGAAATAATGCCAGAATGAGTGTATCATTGTTTTCAAATCGCTGAGTGTCGTGGAGCTCTACAGATTTCCTGGTCATGGCTAGTTCTGACAACCTCATCCATCGCATCGCGTGTAGTTGAAATAAGGCTACCTAGTTAAGTAGACGAAAGAAAACGACTTCTAATTGCAATTTTTAACATAAATAAACCCAATCTAAGGTTCTTAATACCGACTGAATTATTTGAAAATCTTTTAGAAGTCTGTGATTCAATCACTTCAACTCTAAGACTTTAGATGTAATGACAATTATTTATTTGTTAAAATGTTAATGGCTGATATCAGTAACTGAAATCATTTTTCACTAATTTGAAATATGTTACTTACTTATTAAAAAGTAGGCAAGAGTTAGTTAACTATTTATTCTCTCAAGTTTCGTCAAAATTATCTCAATACCGGACAACATGATTAAAATATTTTCATTATTTCCCCTGAAGAAGTTCGGACCAGTTTGATGAATAGAATGTTGTAGTTATTTATTGGTTTCTTTGTACGTACACCGTCATTCTAACCTCATTAAATCTAACTGAGCCAATTAACTCACTCAGAGAGAAACTTTGTTGGCTTTAGAACTTGATAAATCCAATTCAGAAAAATAATATAACTTACTAGATACCATGTAATGACTGTGAGTGAGATAAACTACATAGTTGAAAATAGAGAAGATTTGTAGCTCAGGTGGATGATTTGCAATTAATAGTGTTCTCTGAGCTGGTTGGTTTAGTTGCGCTGAAGATGTTGTCCAGAAGGCCGACGAAAGCTTCGCAACTAAACCAACCAGCTCAGAGAACACTATTAATTGCAAATAGTTGAAAATAGTAAATAAGGGTCAATTAAATTATTGGAACTTAGGAATTTAGCTAGACCTCAAATGACTGACTCTCATAAGTTAAATAATCTAAAGAAGACCTCATCCATTCCAGTGCATTCGATTGTATTCAATCAAAAAATAATGTGGTATACAGGACTGAAAAGCGATTTAGTTAGATTTCGAGGAAGAGACAGTCTAATCACCGAGTCTTTGTTCATCGAATCACTACCAAAGATGGGCAAAGAAATTGTGTTCCGTTACAGGGCTTGAATTCCGCTTATACATTTGAGCTACTTTTCATGCGAATGTCTGTTGACGTTATACTTGCATGTCAGAGTTGATTTATATCTGGATACACATTGATGGAATACTATTTATATTATGTGGATTCTCTCAAGACTTGGAACATGCATAAAATCTTAATTTCAAGCTTCTCTTTCATAGATTGCTTCCAACATGTAACACACGATGATCTTACGTATTACCAGTTACTCTAGAAAAATTATGGATATACCTCTCAAGGTTTTCAAGATATTTGCTTTGCAGTGGTCAACTTTCCAGGCCCTTAATCAGCTGTTTTCACCTCACTGCGTTGTTTGATTTAGCAGCCTCATTGACGTATCCAATGACTTGTAGTCGCACATCTTCTGGAAGGCTTAAGAGTGTTCACTTCTTCGACAATATACTTATTTCCACTTGTGTAATATTTGACTGAGTTGATTCAAGCTGAATAAGTGTTATTTGCTCTGAGGTATTTTTTTAACTTTGTGATATCTTGTTTCTGAGTAACGATGTTCAGTAAAGTTTAGGATACCAATTGTTCCTCATACAATCCTTTACAAATTCAGTACACATTCTTGATTCAAACAGCGTTTACATTGAACATCAGTGAACCCATTGAGTGGTCATTCCTTTCTTACCTATCCTTTGTTATACTTCGCTTTGTGTCCAACGTCCTACTACATATCAATAGTAAGTAGTATGTGTTGATATTTTGTTGAACCATAACCAAAACTGTTGTTTGCTGTTGAAATTTAAATCACTTAATATATTATTATTCTATTTGATCCCCACTAATTATCTCATAAATTCCTATAAATAGGCAATATCTGTCATATATTGTTCATTCATATGCCTCTCTCTGTTGAACATTGTTTATTCAAGTCCCTTTATTCTTTATCCGGACATTCTCAGGCCGTTTAATACTTCCGTGGATCGGACCCTGACACAGCTTTGTCGGTTGTTTTCTTATTGGCGTATAGTGATAAGGCATTTG
>OX235274.1:140456766-140515103 GCA_944472155.2 Trichobilharzia szidati | reverse complement strand
ATTATTCTTGTTATCACAGATCCCCTTATTACTATTATGACTAAATGCACAATTTATATGCACGATCTTATTATCCTATTTACAAAACACCATGATTGGTTTATATTTGAATTTTTATTTGTAAAGTTATGTGGGTATATTAGAGTTAAGCCTGATGAGGTCTAATTGAAGGCACAATATTGTTCGCTTGACTGTGTTGTTCAAAATGTTTTTACCAGAACTTCTATTCTAAACTGATAAGAATAGACAGTAATGTCTGGTCTTTATTAGACTTTCAAACAATTTCATCTGTTTGACAGTGTAACATTCATTCTTTCAACAATGACATGAGAAGCAAAACTTCATTTTCTAGTAATTTCTGAAACAACTTATACATTTTTATGCTTTTAATTATAGTAATAATAATTATAATGAAATATGCACTTACCTGAATCTATGAAATCGTGAATTTAAAGATTCTTGTAATTTCATTTCTGATAGTAAAGTGTAGAATCATAAAGTCTCATTGTAAATGCTATTGAACCCTGAATGCTTCTTTATTTGAACCGGTTGCTATTTGGCGGGAAACAAGAAGACTACCGTTGTTCATTCATATGCTGGTTAACAGAGAACTGTAAAAATGCGATCATCTGTATTATTGTAGATTGTATTAACGTTTATTCACAGACTATGCTTGTAATTCTGTTCTGTTATTGGTGGAGCGATAAATAATCCTATTAATCCAACGTTTTTTATATTCCACGTTGGTTACTGTGCATAGTATTCTGCGTGTTAGGAGTAGCCTTCTTGAACCAGCGGTAGGTTCAGGATGACTGCGATCTGGACAACTGACTCTCATTCTTTGATAAATTGAGTTTTTGGAGTGGGATGACATCCATAGTGTATGAGAATAATGCCAAATTATAAAGTATGCATTTCTCTTTTTGAAGATACTTAATCATTTCTCAAAAATGCATGCAAGGATGTCACAGTCGTTATCAATAATCTAAGTTAGTAACATACATGAGTTTAATAAAAATTTGATAAAGCTTTTAGCATTAAATGGCAAAACGTCAGTGAAAACAATATCGTCTTGTTTTTCATTCATAGGGAAATACAAAAACCTTTATTATAATGAATGACATATATGAAAAGTTAAAATTGGGTACTAGGCTATGCATCACTTGAGAGTTTACGGATGATATGTCTTTGAAGAGTCATCATATCTTATTATGAACAATCAAATAAACTTCACAAAAATAAATGGAACGCCTATTAATAGTTTTATATATAACAGACATTCTCAATTCCACATCATATCTTCTTATTTCTTTCGCTATCTGAATAGCTTTGTTCGTCAGCTTAGAACATACTAAGGAAATTCTATGTCCTGGCTCTTACTTCGGTCGTCGGAAGCATTTCCAACAGGCTACTGCAGACCTTCATCAAAGGCTGCCTTTGCTCCATGCCGGGAATCAAATATTCAGAAGGAATAAGCAACAGGGAATTCTCGCAACCAACAAACCAAGCAACTATGCAGGAAAAATGGAGATGGCCTACACATACTCTGAGGAAACAACTGAGCAACATCACAAGCCACGATGGTCCTTGAGTGGTAGCTGTATGTGAGAAGATCAGTTGGTCGTGAGTCCCAGTGTGACATGGAGGAGATCGTGTGAGCAGGAAATGAAAGTTTGCTGGTAATCATACAGCTGGCTAAAGATGACCCCAGGGAATAGATTTAAATAGAGACATGCTGTTGACGCTATAAATTCCACTTGGAACCCCAAAGGAAAAATAATGATATACTAAGTATTTGGACTCTCCTGAGTGCACTTTCAAAAGGAATAAATAACTTACTTAAATGGCCTATATTCCCATAAAATTGGATTCAATGATCAGAATTAAAGGTAGTGAAAATCTGTACAAATAATCTCTGCTAATACTGTTGGATACTGTTAGGGGTTTTACATCAGTACAATTCTATCATTTATAGAATATTCAAATAAGTTCAATTCATACTGAACTCTGAGTAGAAGCTGTTGTGCAGAAGGATGAATGAGAGCCTCTCGATTAGGCTACTCAACTAAGAGAACTCTAGCACATCCAAAACTAACTCTTCAACATAAACTACCAATATTCTCAATTATTTTTTTCAAACTCAGTATTTTCATTTGTTGACTGAAACTTCTGACTATAAATTAAGAAGGTTTTTGTTGTTAGAATAACCTACCATAGAGTCCTATGAAAAAAGGAAATATAAAAAGAGACTGTAAGAGTAATTTACGGAGCAGGTTTGTGTTGAATGCACTGTGAAACGAAACGAACAAGAAACCTAAGTTCAGCACCTCCTATGGATTGACTTCAATCATCTAATGTCAATTCAGAGTGAACCTCTATGACGAGGCACCTAACCTCGTGATCACAGTGTAAACTTGACTGACAGAATTCAGTCCGCGCTAACACCAAGAACTATACGAATGACCTCTGTTATTCCATAGTGTTATACCGATGTGTCATTATGTTTAAATGCATGAAAACACATTCCATAAGTGGCTTTAGTGTTCTGGTTGAGTGACAACTTTTCAAAACCACAATAGTTAAATGGATTCGTTTTAGACGTGAATAGACGTGAAATGTTTCATCAGGGAGGGGGGGTGATTTTTTAGTAATTAAATTTGTATATTTAGCAGAATCTGTTCAGTCAGTCATTATGAGTCATCCAAAAGAAAGATGTGAGTTTTCTCAGTTCATGACTGATTTCTAAGAAATCATTATCAAATTCACTTACCTAATTGATCTTTTAAAAGGTATGTAGCACATGTAAGCTTTTGTTGCTGTAAGTAGTGTAAAATATTCATTTCTCAATACTAAATTAAAACAAGCAACAAATCTTAGTAAAGAAACATTTAATGATTTCGTCTTTAGCTGTGAGGCACGCTACATACAGTGGTGCATATAACTATCAGAAATGTTTTGCGGGATATATGACTGGTAAGTGAGTAAACTATAATAGGTCAGTCAGGGAAAATAACGGGTGCCAACTGTTTACAGGTTATGATCAAGTAGACAAATGGGAAAGGAGGATGAAAGAATGAAAATTTAGATTATAGTGGATTGAGGTTCACTTGATATATGTGAAGGACTTGGACACTCTGATCCTATTTAATTTCATTTTAATTTGTTTATTAGATGCATCACACAGTGTGAAACAGTACTGCCATTTACTGGATAACGAAGTTTCACACACAGTTCCTTATTGTTCATAATCATACAAATCAGTTATAACCACAAAACTTCGAAAATTTCGTCTTATAGTTTTCATTATTCTTTTCTATTTGTCGTATACTTGGTAATAGACTTTTGCAGACATCTGGGACAGGTGTTGAATCATACGTTTTACATGTATTTGCAGTTGATTCGATAAACAAAGCTTCTGCTATCAATCTCTCCCTCCACCCTGTGACATTAGATTTTAAAAGTGTCATCTTATCCCATAGTATGCAGTGTAGTGCTATAGATGGATTGTTCTCAAGATTTCTTATCTTATCGGGCTCAAGTGATCTAGATTATGTGAAGATTTTGTGCTTCGCTGGTCTGGTTGATCTCGTTCTACTACTTTTTCTTATTTGATCCGAAAGTCATTCCAGCAGGAAATTAGACAAACTAAATTTGATCATAGTGAATAAAAAGACAGTTGCAGCGAAGAAAATTTTCTTTTCGACGAAGTCATCATCTAGGCTGTACATTCGTGTATTTATATCAAATGGATGGGAAAATTCCAGAACAATTTCTGCTTAGGGGTTGAATTATTAAAAATTACAATTAGGAATTAGAATGCCATAATAAACAGGGGGATGGGTAAAACTAAAACAAGGTAGCATAATAACTAAGAAAATTGACATTGTGCAATTGGGGTTAGAAATGTAAAAATAACAAAATATGCAGGATGTTTGGATAAGAAACTCGTGTGGTGAATAATTGTTTATGCAATCAGGGATTAAATATGTAGAGATAATAAAATGACAAAATAAACAGGAAGTGTGGATATGAAAATATGGTAGTGTAGACAGGGATTAAGACAACTTAAAATAACATGAATAAACAGGAAGTTAAGATAAGAGAGGCGATGGGATGGTCATTATTAAAAAAAAATTTACCTGTTTACGATGGCCATGGCAGGGACAGGGGTTGAATGTATTTCTTTTGGATACAAAGGGTGGGTTTGAGTTTTTGGATAGCTAACGCCTCAGCTATGCCCAAATGTCTTGATTTCACTCCCTTTGGTAGGTTTGGTTGAATCTTGTATATTACTTTGAAGGACTTTTCGAAAGGCTCTGAATGTCCTGAGTTGACCAGATGTTCTGTCACTGAACTGTTTACACGTTTTTGCTCTCCTTTTACCAGCCAGGCTGGGTAGTGTTCACGAGCGCGTTTTCCAAGTTGGCGCATAGTACGGCCGATGTACTCAGCTCCACAAGAGCAAGTGAACTGGTATATGCATGTTGAGGTGGCCCAATGCGACAGCTTGTCTTTCGCGTTCTGGTTGAATAGTTTCTTGCAGGAAAACGTCAGTCGTAGGCTTGCGGCGAAGTATGTATTCCTCAGCGATTTGGAGAGGCGTTTGCGAAGGATTTCTGCTTCGATATCACCTTTGAATTCTAGATTGAGCAGAAGTATTTTCTTTGGGACCGATTGGACTTGTTCTGAAGTCTTCTTCGGTTTGAGATTCTTGTCTATGAACCTGGGCGGGAAACCGTTTTCCATCAGGGTTTTTCGGAGATTACGCAGTTCTTCTTCGATCACTTCCTCGCTGCATATCTTCCGAATCCTCGAGGAAAGAGCGTGTATCAGGTTCCTCTTTCTGCTTAGCGGCACGAAGCTTTGAAAGTTGATGAATTGTCCGGTCCATGTAGGCTTTTTGTATATGGACCTTTTCAAAGAGTCGTTTTCATTTCTTGTCAGATGGACGTCCAGGAAGTGGAACATTCCATCGGATTCGGTTTCAAGTGTAAAGTCGATGTTTGGGTGGGCATTGTTGAAGGTTTGAAGTAATTTTTCGAGGTCCAGCTTCTCATCACAAATGATGAAAGTATCATCAATGTATCTCTTGTAGAGATGAAGGTCGTTGATAGTTGATGATAAGGGGTTGTTTTCGAGGCTGGCCATAAAACAGTCGTCTAGGAGTGGTCCGAGTGGCGAGCCCATTGCTACGCCATCTGTTTGTCTGTAGATTTCATTGTTGAATTTGAAGTAGACGTTGAAGGTGCAGCGTAGTAACAGCTCCTTTAGATAATGCATCGGTATGCCGACGTCTATGCTGTTGCATTGGATGAAGTCACACAGGAAGCATATAGTTTCTGTCAGAGGAACATTGGTGAACAAGGAGACGACGTCTAGGGAGACCATCTTTTTATTTGCGAGGTTGACATTTTTAATTGAATCCACGAAATCGAATGTGTCGCGGAGGTTGAATCTCGACAACTTTTCTTTCACTGGTCCAAGAATTTCTACCAGCCACTTCGCGATTAGGTGATATGGCGAATTGATCATATCTAATATTGGGCGAAGTGGGACGCCCTTTTTGTGCACTTTGGGTAGTCCATACATTCGTGGCGATGTAGAACCAGATGGGCGAAGTTTTTCATAGAGTTCTGTATTGATAATCGATTCATCTTTCATCTTTTTCAATAAGTTGGTTAGCTGGAGCTCCGTCTGTTCAGTTGGATCTTTTTGGGTCGTCTGTTTTTGAAATTTGCTGTCATCAGATAGAATTGACGAGAGTTTCTTCAGATAGTCTGACTTGTTAAGCAGGACAATTCCAGAACCTTTGTCTGGTCGAGTTATTATCAGATTTTCATTTGATTTCAATTCTTTGAGTTGCTTCCGATGTTCTTTTGAAAGCATATTACGAAGTCTAGGTTTTTTGTTGATGTAGTCGAGGCAGCAATTCAAAACAGTTGATTTGAAGTGTTCTGCACTGTCATATGAAATTGGGACTAGATCATTCGTCTGACTAATCAAATTCTCGAATTGTACTTTGGTGTTCAATTCATTTACTTTTGATAATGCATCACAGAATTTTGGTCCGAGCGACAACAGTTGCATTTGAATCGGTGAAAGTGAGACATCCGAAAAATTGAATACATATTTCTCGGGACAAGATGGGAAAGCTGTTTCCTTGGTGACTGATTTTAGGCTCTGTTTAAGTTTCATGATGATCTTTTCCTTTCTCTTCTCTGAGACTGTATTGGCGTAGTGTTCGAATGACACCCGTTCATCAACAGTTAAATCATAAAGAACGTGGGAGCTTATTGAGACGTTTTGTTCAAGTTCATCTAATCTGGATCGAACGGCATCAATGTGATTCTGGGTGTGTCTTCTGAGCGTGCGTGAATTGGGAGATATATGGTTTCGTCTCAGATTTTTCCAGAATGCTTTCGGGTATTCATGCTTATCCAGACAGCTTTTCCAGAAGGAAATTTTCGCATTCGCTTCAGCAAGCTTGACGGACAAACGTAGAAACTTGTTCAGTTCCTTTACCGTCGAACGGTCCTTGCTCCTTTTCAAATCACGGAATATACACATTTGATCATAGGGAATAAAAAGACAGTTGCAGCGAAGAAAATTTTCTTTTCGACGAAGTCATCATCTAGGCTGTACATTCGTGTATTTATATCAAATGGATGGGAAAGTTCCAGAACAATTTCTGGTTAGGGGTTGAATTAATGAAAATTACAATTAGGAATTAGGATGCCATAATAAACAGGGGGATGGGTAAAACTAAAACAAAGTAGCATAATAACTAAGAAAATTGACATTGTGCAATTGGGGTTAGAAATGTAAAAATAACAAAATATGCAGGATGTTTGGATAAGAAACTCGTGTGGTGAATAATTGTTTATGCAATCAGGGATTAAATATGTAGAGATAATAAAATGACAAAATAAACAGGAAGTGTGGATATGAAAATATGGTAGTGTAGACAGGGATTAAGACAACTTAAAATAACATGAATAAACAGGAAGTTAAGATAAGAGAGGCGATGGGATGGTCATTATTAAAAAAATTTACCTGTTTACGATGGCCATGGCAGGGACAGGGGTTGAATGTATTTCTTTTGGATACAAAGGGTG
The DNA here is from genome assembly GCA_944472155.2 of Trichobilharzia szidati. Lineage (NCBI taxonomy): Eukaryota > Metazoa > Platyhelminthes > Trematoda > Strigeidida > Schistosomatidae > Trichobilharzia > Trichobilharzia szidati. The sequence continues at coordinate 140,507,988 of OX235274.1, read as the reverse complement.
GGTTTGAGTTTTTGGATAGCTAACGCCTCAGCTATGCCCAAATGTCTTGATTTCACTCCCTTTGGTAGGTTTGGTTGAATCTTGTATATTACTTTGAAGGACTTTTCGAAAGGCTCTGAATGTCCTGAGTTGACCAGATGTTCTGTCACTGAACTGTTTACACGTTTTTGCTCTCCTTTTACCAGCCAGGCTGGGTAGTGTTCACGAGCGCGTTTTCCAAGTTGGCGCATAGTACGGCCGATGTACTCAGCTCCACAAGAGCAAGTGAACTGGTATATGCATGTTGAGGTGGCCCAATGCGACAGCTTGTCTTTCGCGTTCTGGTTGAATAGTTTCTTGCAGGAAAACGTCAGTCGTAGGCTTGCGGCGAAGTATGTATTCCTCAGCGATTTGGAGAGGCGTTTGCGAAGGATTTCTGCTTCGATATCACCTTTGAATTCTAGATTGAGCAGAAGTATTTTCTTTGGGACCGATTGGACTTGTTCTGAAGTCTTCTTCGGTTTGAGATTCTTGTCTATGAACCTGGGCGGGAAACCGTTTTCCATCAGGGTTTTTCGGAGATTACGCAGTTCTTCTTCGATCACTTCCTCGCTGCATATCTTCCGAATCCTCGAGGAAAGAGCGTGTATCAGGTTCCTCTTTCTGCTTAGCGGCACGAAGCTTTGAAAGTTGATGAATTGTCCGGTCCATGTAGGCTTTTTGTATATGGACCTTTTCAAAGAGTCGTTTTCATTTCTTGTCAGATGGACGTCCAGGAAGTGGAACATTCCATCGGATTCGGTTTCAAGTGTAAAGTCGATGTTTGGGTGGGCATTGTTGAAGGTTTGAAGTAATTTTTCGAGGTCCAGCTTCTCATCACAAATGATGAAAGTATCATCAATGTATCTCTTGTAGAGATGAAGGTCGTCGATAGTTGATGATAAGGGGTTGTTTTCGAGGCTGGCCATAAAACAGTCGTCTAGGAGTGGTCCGAGTGGCGAGCCCATTGCTACGCCATCTGTTTGTCTGTAGATTTCATTGTTGAATTTGAAGTAGACGTTGAAGGTGCAGCGTAGTAACAGCTCCTTTAGATAATGCATCGGTATGCCGACGTCTATGCTGTTGCATTGGATGAAGTCACACAGGAAGCATATAGTTTCTGTCAGAGGAACATTGGTGAACAAGGAGACGACGTCTAGGGAGACCATCTTTTTATTTGCGAGGTTGACATTTTTAATTGAATCCACGAAATCGAATGTGTCGCGGAGGTTGAATCTCGACAACTTTTCTTTCACTGGTCCAAGAATTTCTACCAGCCACTTCGCGATTAGGTGATATGGCGAATTGATCATATCTAATATTGGGCGAAGTGGGACGCCCTTTTTGTGCACTTTGGGTAGTCCATACATTCGTGGCGATGTAGAACCAGATGGGCGAAGTTTTTCATAGAGTTCTGTATTGATAATCGATTCATCTTTCATCTTTTTCAATAAGTTGGTTAGCTGGAGCTCCGTCTGTTCAGTTGGATCTTTTTGGGTCGTCTGTTTTTGAAATTTGCTGTCATCAGATAGAATTGACGAGAGTTTCTTCAGATAGTCTGACTTGTTAAGCAGGACAATTCCAGAACCTTTGTCTGGTCGAGTTATTATCAGATTTTCATTTGATTTCAATTCTTTGAGTTGCTTCCGATGTTCTTTTGAAAGCATATTACGAAGTCTAGGTTTTTTGTTGATGTAGTCGAGGCAGCAATTCAAAACAGTTGATTTGAAGTGTTCTGCACTGTCATATGAAATTGGGACTAGATCATTCGTCTGACTAATCAAATTCTCGAATTGTACTTTGGTGTTCAATTCATTTACTTTTGATAATGCATCACAGAATTTTGGTCCGAGCGACAACAGTTGCATTTGAATCGGTGAAAGTGAGACATCCGAAAAATTGAATACATATTTCTCGGGACAAGATGGGAAAGCTGTTTCCTTGGTGACTGATTTTAGGCTCTGTTTAAGTTTCATGATGATCTTTTCCTTTCTCTTCTCTGAGACTGTATTGGCGTAGTGTTCGAATGACACCCGTTCATCAACAGTTAAATCATAAAGAACGTGGGAGCTTATTGAGACGTTTTGTTCAAGTTCATCTAATCTGGATCGAACGGCATCAATGTGATTCTGGGTGTGTCTTCTGAGCGTGCGTGAATTGGGAGATATATGGTTTCGTCTCAGATTTTTCCAGAATGCTTTCGGGTATTCATGCTTATCCAGACAGCTTTTCCAGAAGGAAATTTTCGCATTCGCTTCAGCAAGCTTGACGGACAAACGTAGAAACTTGTTCAGTTCCTTTACCGTCGAACGGTCCTTGCTCCTTTTCAAATCACGGAATATACACATTTGATCATAGGGAATAAAAAGACAGTTGCAGCGAAGAAAATTTTCTTTTCGACGAAGTCATCATCTAGGCTGTACATTCGTGTATTTATATCAAATGGATGGGAAAGTTCCAGAACAATTTCTGGTTAGGGGTTGAATTAATGAAAATTACAATTAGGAATTAGAATGCCATAATAAACAGGGGGATGGGTAAAACTAAAACAAAGTAGCATAATAACTAAGAAAATTGACATTGTGCAATTGGGGTTTAGAAATGTAAAAATAACAAAATATGCAGGATGTTTGGATAAGAAACTCGTGTGGTGAATAATTGTTTATGCAATCAGGGATTAAATATGTAGAGATAATAAAATGACAAAATAAACAGGAAGTGTGGATATGAAAATATGGTAGTGTAGACAGGGATTAAGACAACTTAAAATAACATGAATAAACAGGAAGTTAAGATAAGAGAGGCGATGGGATGGTCATTATTAAAAAAATTTACCTGTTTACGATGGCCATGGCAGGGACAGGGGTTGGACGTATTTCTTTTGGATACAAAGAGTGGGTTTGAGTTTTTGGATAGCTAACGCCTCAGCTATGCCCAAATGTCTTGATTTCACTCCCTTTGATAGGTTTGATTGAATCTTGTATATTACTTTGAAGGACTTTTCGAAAGGCGCTGAATGTCCTGAGTTGACCAGATGTTCTGTCACTGAACTGTATACACGTTTTTGCTCTCCTTTTACCAGCCAGGCTGGGTAGTGTTCACGAGCGCGTTTTCCAAGTTGGCGCATGGTACGGCCGATGTACTCAGCTCCACAAGAGCAAGTGAACTGGTATATGCATGTTGAGGTGGCCCAATGCGACAGCTTGTCTTTCGCGTTCTGGTTGAATAGTTTCTTGCAGGAAAACGTCAGTCGTAGGCTTGCGGCGAAGTATGTATTCCTCAGCGATTTGGAGAGGCGTTTGCGAAGGATTTCTGCTTCGATATCACCTTTGAATTCTAGATTGAGCAGAAGTATTTTCTTTGGGACCGATTGGACTTGTTCTGAAGTCTTCTTCGGTTTGAGATTCTTGTCTATGAACCTGGGCGGGAAACCGTTTTCCATCAGGGTTTTTCGGAGATTACGCAGTTCTTCTTCGATCACTTCCTCGCTGCATATCTTCCGAATCCTCGAGGAAAGAGCGTGTATCAGGTTCCTCTTTCTGCTTAGCGGCACGAAGCTTTGAAAGTTGATGAATTGTCCGGTCCATGTAGGCTTTTTGTATATGGACCTTTTCAAAGAGTCGTTTTCATTTCTTGTCAGATGGACGTCCAGGAAGTGGAACATTCCATCGGATTCGGTTTCAAGTGTAAAGTCGATGTTTGGGTGGGCATTGTTGAAGGTTTGAAGTAATTTTTCGAGGTCCAGCTTCTCATCACAAATGATGAAAGTATCATCAATGTATCTCTTGTAGAGATGAAGGTCGTCGATAGTTGATGATAAGGGGTTGTTTTCGAGGCTGGCCATAAAACAGTCGTCTAGGAGTGGTCCGAGTGGCGAGCCCATTGCTACGCCATCTGTTTGTCTGTAGATTTCATTGTTGAATTTGAAGTAGACGTTGAAGGTGCAGCGTAGTAACAGCTCCTTTAGATAATGCATCGGTATGCCGACGTCTATGCTGTTGCATTGGATGAAGTCACACAGGAAGCATATAGTTTCTGTCAGAGGAACATTGGTGAACAAGGAGACGACGTCTAGGGAGACCATCTTTTTATTTGCGAGGTTGACATTTTTAATTGAATCCACGAAATCGAATGTGTCGCGGAGGTTGAATCTCGACAACTTTTCTTTCACTGGTCCAAGAATTTCTACCAGCCACTTCGCGATTAGGTGATATGGCGAATTGATCATATCTAATATTGGGCGAAGTGGGACGCCCTTTTTGTGCACTTTGGGTAGTCCATACATTCGTGGCGATGTAGAACCAGATGGGCGAAGTTTTTCATAGAGTTCTGTATTGATAATCGATTCATCTTTCATCTTTTTCAATAAGTTGGTTAGCTGGAGCTCCGTCTGTTCAGTTGGATCTTTTTGGGTCGTCTGTTTTTGAAATTTGCTGTCATCAGATAGAATTGACGAGAGTTTCTTCAGATAGTCTGACTTGTTAAGCAGGACAATTCCAGAACCTTTGTCTGGTCGAGTTATTATCAGATTTTCATTTGATTTCAATTCTTTGAGTTGCTTCCGATGTTCTTTTGAAAGCATATTACGAAGTCTAGGTTTTTTGTTGATGTAGTCGAGGCAGCAATTCAAAACAGTTGATTTGAAGTGTTCTGCACTGTCATATGAAATTGGGACTAGATCATTCGTCTGACTAATCAAATTCTCGAATTGTACTTTGGTGTTCAATTCATTTACTTTTGATAATGCATCACAGAATTTTGGTCCGAGCGACAACAGTTGCATTTGAATCGGTGAAAGTGAGACATCCGAAAAATTGAATACATATTTCTCGGGACAAGATGGGAAAGCTGTTTCCTTGGTGACTGATTTTAGGCTTTGTTTAAGTTTCATGATGATATTTTCCTTTCTCTTCTCTGAGACTGTATTGGCGTAGTGTTCGAATGACGCCCGTTCATCAACAGTTAAATCATAAAGAACGTGGGAGCTCATTGAGACGTTTTGTTCCAGTTCAGCTAATCTGGATCGAACGGCATCAATGTGATTCTGGGTGTGTCTTCTGAGCGTGCGTGAATTGGGAGATATATGGTTTCGTCTCAGATTTTTCCAGAATGCTTTCGGGTATTCATGCTTATCCAGACAGCTTTTCCAGAAGGAAATCTTCGCATTCGCTTCAGCAAGCTTGACGGACAAACGTAGAAACTTGTTCAGTTCCTTTACCGTCGAACGGTCCTTGCTCCTTTTCAAATCACGGAATATACACATTTGATCATAGGGAATAAAAAGACAGTTGCAGCGAAGAAAATTTTCTTTTCGACGAAGTCATCATCTAGGCTGTACATTCGTGTATTTATATCAAATGGATGGGAAAGTTCCAGAACAATTTCTGGTTAGGGGTCACTTGCTCTTGTGGAGCTGAGTACATCGGCCGTACCATGCGCCAACTTGGAAAACGCGCTCGTGAACACTACCCAGCCTGGCTGGTAAAAGGAGAGCAAAAACGTGTATACAGTTCAGTGACAGAACATCTGGTCAACTCAGGACATTCAGCGCCTTTCGAAAAGTCCTTCAAAGTAATATACAAGATTCAATCAAACCTATCAAAGGGAGTGAAATCAAGACATTTGGGCATAGCTGAGGCGTTAGCTATCCAAAATCTCAAACCCACTCTTTGTATCCAAAAGAAATACGTCCAACCCCTGTCCCTGCCATGGCCATCGTAAACAGGTAAATTTTTTTAATAATGACCATCCCATGAATGTGTCATCTCTATGCCTCCACCATACTTTAGGGGGCAGCACTAAACGTTCTAGTCACTAAGTTTACCCAATTATCCATAAATATATCTGCCACTATCGGGAATATTAGCGACCCCATTGGTATATTTGCAGTTAAGTTGCATGACTATAATAATCAATGAGTTGTCCCAGAAAAAACTGAAAATTTTAGGATTTGCAAATTGAATAATAAGATAACAAGTTAAGATAATGGCACCCACTAAATGCAGTTTTAAATGAGTCAGGAATAATAATAATCGATAGAAAAATACTAATAGTCATAACAATAAGTGGGTAGAAGATATTACCATGGTAGATTCAAACTGACCACCATTTCCTTCTCTACACAGAGACTAGGTTCATAAACTCTAATTGCATAAGCATCTCAAATCGCAAACATGTTTTTGTTTGTTTGCTGACAATAGTGAATAATTCTGGGGAGTCAGTATCATGCCGTTGTCTATAGGATGCTTCGTTATTGAACTTTCTGGTACAATGACTTTTAAGTTTTTCAATCACTTCAGCAAATGCGCCGTGAAGTCAGTAGATCCTTGTATTTGTTTCCATAATGACACTGAAATTAATATAAACTATTGGCGTAGAGGATCACCAAAAGACGAATACTAAAACTCTGGTTTTATAGCATACAAAGTAGTTCATTGCACACAAATCATGTAAAGAAGGCTGTGAAATTAATATACCTGTTAAACGAATGAAAGCTTATTTAAAGGTGCTGAAGAAATTGTGTAGAACAATGTGCACACTGCCATACAAAAATAATTAAATGAAATAAGACTTGAAATCGTGTAAAGCCAAAACTTATTTTCATTCATTTGTTTTTCGACTAGAACATAGGGCTTCAAGATTTAAGCTGTGAAGCCACAGTACCACCTGGGATTGGTAGGTTGTTAGGTTACCGCCCAACTTTCCCTCTTTACCGAGTTTCCTACTGTCTTGACGAGATTTAATACTGTGTTAGGTGGGAAATGAACCGAGAGCACATGCGTGGCTAGCGAGCATTCTACCTAAGAACAACTAGCGAAATAGGTTAAAATAATAACTGAGAAACTCAGAATGATAAAACAGAATTGCAAAGAACAGAAAAGTTCAGAAAACTTACACACATAGGCTAGTTTAAATTAAGAAAAAATAAGTAACATGCAGAAGGAATGTATATTAGGAAGTATTTCAAATTATCAACATAACAAAACTGAGAAATATCTCCATTATCAAAATGGTAACAAACTATCCATTGTGAATAACCTTCATTCAGGTATGAAATTGTTGTCTTTTTTATCTCTTATTGTCTTGAACTGCTCAGGAGTTTCATTTAATTGTAGCATATCAATAAAATCTCACTGTAATTGATAACCTGTAAACTTTAGTCACACTTAATTCTATGGAGTATCTTTCTTATAACTCTGTGATATGATACTCGCCATCTAAAACATCCATTTTCAGTAGCACTTCTGCCCTTCATTGACTTTTGGACTTTACACAAATAAATGTTTAAAAAATTCTTTTTTTTTGTTGAGACTATCTGAGTTATGGTTGTGTTGGCACACCTAAGTTAATGTAGTGGTCATGATCAAAGGTGAAATGAACTTCTGAATTACAGCGAGATTCGAACCGACAACCTTTAGACTAGTTAGTCAGAGGCTACTTTCAGTCATCACTCTGTGAATCCCTTTTGTGTTGTGTTACTTTGTTAGTTGGTAGTTATTTGGGATGTAACACGTAAATAACTATGCCGTTAACTGAGATAATCACTATTCACTAAGAGTACAAATCGATTAAAGATGCTTATTAAAAATTCCAAAAGATTGATCATTAAACACGCAGTTTATGTCTAAAGGAGTTTAGCGTTTTACTTCGAGAATCTATTGAGAAGCTTGATTACTACTAGCTGCTCACCAGTGGGTCTTTTTTAATAACTATCTGTAGTCAATGAAAATGTCGTTTGTAGTGTTGAATTCTGTCAATAGGTTCCTGAAGTATCACGCTAAACTCCATGAATCAAAGACTATCTATTCCCTAATAAGCTTTTTTTTAAAAGCGTCAATCTTATGCGCAAAGACTTCCAGTTGGTTAAGTTAAATTGTAACGGCCAAAAAAGGAGTCTATGGCAATGGGATTATTTATTGGCACCTCTATGTAGAGGTATAGGTGAAATAAGTTCACGGTTTCACGAACATCGTTCTTCACCATTAAATCCACCTCTGCTCTATTCATTATTCTTGCAGACGATACACATATTTGTATCTGTATCTACATAGTACTTATAGGTCTTTTCAGTATCACAATCCCCCAAAAGTAGTCTACCCTTTACTTACATTTACCACCTTTATGAAAAATAATAAAATAAAATAATAATAATTCCACGGTTTCCTTAGCGTGTGCCTAATCCTTCTCCATTTTCTCCTACACATCTATTGAGCGACAGCTTCTTGGTTAGTTTGTTCCCATAAATTCTTGTTGCTAATTCTTGCTGGTCAGATGTAACGTGTGCTGAAGGAAATTATGAACAGCATAGTAACTGAAGAAATATTTGATCAGTAATGAGCGTTAATATCCAACTATACTCAGGTTTTCCGGTTATTTAATGAAAGTCAACAAATATATAAAAAATGACAAATGCACAGCTGAGAACAGTTAAGAATAAAACTCGGTTATACTACAGTCAAAAATACAACTTACGGAATTCATCTGTCCAAAAAACAAGTCAGTTTTTATGGCCATATTGTTGACAGGATTGATCATGTTTTTAAATTTCGTTAGCATTTCTTTCTTTCGAGCCTTTCCTTCATTCAACAATTGGAAATATCTATTCTAACTTTTTTAGTCTTGAACATAGGGCTTCAAGCATCAGCATTCAATTTTCAGTAACGGTGGTGACGTGTAAATGGTCCTCTCTTCCAGACCTGAGGCGTTGGAGTGCCTAGAACAGATAATTGGGTAGCATGCACACTACCATTTAATGATCCAAGCACCCTTTTTGTATACTTGCTCATAATTACCATCAAAACATTCCTAATGATGAATTAAACTGTCATCAATTGCAGGTATAAATATTGTTAAGTTTAACAAGCTGATTTGCGTTATTAATTATCAGCTAAAAGTATAAAGACATTGTCTCCAGAATTTCGAAGTGATTTTAAGTACTTCTAAGCCAGAATTTAAAAGTATCTGAGTCAAGGAAACCTATTTTATTAACTTCATATGCTTTTCAGTCAGCCAATGAATAGGTTGTATATTCAACAAATCCTGAATTTGTTATCTGAAGTGAGGCTAATGCACTGACGTTATTACCTGCTGACAGACCACTTAACAGTGTTGTACTTCAAGTGTGAATAATCCAAATGAAGATCAAAGCAATGAGACGGGTTCAACCAAAAGTTTACGTTATGTCTATTTATATGCACTGAAATATCAGCATCAGTGACTCAGTGGTAGAACACTGGTCATCCACGCAAGTGGTCCAGGTTTCGATTCCCATCAGACTCATACCTTTACCTCACCTAACAGGTAGTAATCCCGGTAAATAGAGAACGTTGGGTGTGAAGCTAGCGACCGTATCCCGTAAAAAAGGCCACTGCTACTGAAAATTCGAAGCTTGAAGCCCTATGTACCACTTGGAACAAAAAAGAATAAAGTAATAAAAAATAAGAAATTTTAAAAAATATCGTTTTCATGTAAACTGTGGTCAAGATTTGATCGAATAGTTCCAAAATAATTGGGCGCCGAGTGAGAGAGAAGTAGACATATGTAAAAATAATATTTGTAGAGTCTCACAGAAACTGAAATAAGGAATTCCTTTGTTATTTCAATTTTGATTAATTCCCCCTGAAGAAGTTCGAACCAGTTTGGAGAATGAAACGTTGGAATTACTTATTTCAGTTTCGTTCAGGTTATACAGATGTAATTTTTACATACATCTGGAAAGCTTGTTTCATCTTTTCAACAGAGGTTGTTAAAGATTCTGGGACCTGGAGTAATAAAGTTATCTGGTATTAGAAACAAAAGAAATGTATAGTCGGACTTTGGTTATTTAGTCATTTTGATAAGTTTCTATGAAAATTTCGTTGCGACCCAAAATCAGATGAAGAGTCATTGACAACCAAGAACCGAGAATTGGATTGGTATTTCATATGAATATCAACCTCCAGATCAATAGTGGCTAATAGATGGATGTCCTGAAGTCCGAAGAGAATTCATGGTCATTACCGTCCACTATGTCATGGTGAAACGGGTAATGACGATCGGCCTTAGTTGGATGTAGCTAAATAACGCCAAGTGACAGAAATTTGAAACCACAGGTCATTGAATTTCGGTCCAGTGGCTAAATGGTCATTAAGGTAACCTCGCACCTTGAAGGCTGGATTCCTGAGGAGGTTGATGAGTGCTTTCTTTTGAAGATTGTGAAATTGCAACAAAGCAGCTGTCTAGTGTTCTTTGGTTAGTAATAATTTTAAATCTAATGTTGGTTCCTGATGAAAGCAACATATTGGCACTTTATCTGTTGTCAAGCATCCATTACCGTGAACCTTGTTCTTATAAATTTTCAAAGATCATGCAAGTAGAAATTTTAATTTGGAGCGAATATTAGAAGCATCATTCTTATCAGTAGTAAATGCAATAAATCACTCACTCATTTTTCCTAATAAATAAGAATAATTATGAAAACAGCTACTGGTGGAATCCAGAATGCGCATTTCGCTCGTTTCAGGACGATGGATGTCTCTTCAATCGTTAGTGAATAATGGCGTCCCCACTGAGACTTGAATCCATCACGCATCGTTTCAAACACCGAGGTGCTATTCGCTAGGCCACTTGGACTGTGGTACGCATCTCTTAGGCAATGGTTATCAGTGGTCTTTACTTTAAGGTTAATTTTGTATTTCCCGTCGACTGATTCTATCACACTGAAATGTTCGGTCTCTGTCAACGTGTTGGCCCCACTACTATTCATTATCCATCGGATGACATCTTGTTTATCCAATGACATCATCTATCAGGCCCTCGGGTGGAAATCTTAAGTGAAACGAGTCGGGTGTCCGAAGACGGCATGGAGGATATTATGTGAAGAGGAAATGATAGCCTATAGGAAATTGTGAAGACACCTAAAATGATCAAAGAGAACAGAATGAAGTGAAGATATCCTGGTGAAGTCTTATGCCCCACTCGGAATCCAAGGACGAGTACTATAATAGTAATAATAACAACAATAGTAATGAGAAAGAATACATGATAGAATAATTACCTAACATGTTAATGAGTATATATTTGGGGGAATACGACTTTGAATAGTTGAGTTATAATCAGTAATTAACGTTTTATATGTTTCACTAAGAGCTAATTATAAATCGGCCTAGAAGAAAGTTTTCTCAAATAAACACCTCAATCAGCGGTTATATCTACTATTCCTGTTAGCCATGCATTTCACATTCATAGAAATCATTATCAAAACTAACCACGTTCCATTTAACCATATCTCTGACGTTACTTTGTATTTACGATAACGTCTTTTGCCGTTCACTGACTATTATATAAAAATAATCATCTACTAAAATCTATATATATTTTTGGTGCGTTGAAGTTTCTCTGGCAGTTTGATAGCTTTTGTGGTGTAGGTTCGCTAGCCACACGCCCAACCCTCCCTCTTTTTCTGGGGTTGGGACCGGCTAGAAAACCAGCAGGCTAGTTAACTAGGCAAGATATATCGCGCAAGGACCTCGAGTGGAATCTGAATGGGAAGCAACGAGTGGAAGAGATTGTACGAAGAGATGAGACATTATAGGCAATCGTGCACCCAGCTGAGGAGGATATCAGAAAATAAAAGAAAGTGAAGATGTGTAGCTGAAGCCCCATGTTTCACATGGAACCCAAAGGAATAGTAATAATATCTGTATATCCTTAAGAGAATGGCATTACAAATTATTGTCCTCTAGGATAATTCTTGTTCTAAATGACTTACGAAGACTTTTAAACAAATGAAGGTAAGAATCTTTTTCATTGAAATACTCGGTTTGTTGAATTTTCCCATGGATAATATGCTTCTTATATGTGCGTGTCAATAATTTTTTTAGAAAATTGTGAGATTCTTGTCGGTTCGTGTAATTAGAAATAAACCAGGTACTTACTGTTATATTCTGTGCACAAATTAAGATTTATAAGATATGCGAAAATAACAAACAGCGACAAAAAATATCAGTGGTGTCATGGGTGTGGTGGTTGTACTGATAAAGAGTTCCAAATTGGGACAGATGTTCAATACCCCCTGTTTCCAGTGATGCTCTAACTGAAATCAGCTCATGACAAACCTTGGAATCAGTCAAATGCAAAGTGACACCTGAAAATCGGTTTAGTGTTCAAAAGTGACTGGTTACAGAATGAAGATGCCTGGAGTTCTGTCGAGAAGGCAGGACCATCAGGGTTGACCAAGTTAAACGTGAGGACAAATACTCGCCCATGACACTGGTTTGTGGTTGCTCTGTATATCTCAAAATGGCAGGGGTTAGAACTGAAGGGCCATTGAATTGCGTCCCAGTGGCTGACTGGTAAATGAGCTCACTTTTTAAACTGAAGGTATTCGTTTTGATACCTCTGAAGAGTTTCATACTAATATCAATAGCTATCACGTAATTCCTGATGGTTTTCACTTGTTTCCAAAATGAAGTCAGTTCTTGATTATACTTGTAGCTTATCAAATAACTGTCATGTCTTCTTAGTATTTGTTGCCATATTTATTCCTTTTTAATTCAGTTATATTCGGCCTAATTATTCTCTGATCTTATCCTTTAAGTATTTGCATGAAAGTGTGCGAAATTTTATCTGTTACTATAGAAACGCTACACAAATAAAATTTCAAATCATTTAAAAAGTAGTGATAATGTCGATAATGAAGATAAGGTGATAGAGCAAGGAAGGATAAGCAGATCATAACTCTGACACACATAACACAGACAAGAACATATTACCCAATACATACGCAGAAAGAAATGAAAAAGGATTGAATGCACTCTAAGAAGACCTCCTAGTTGCATTGTACACCTGGCATACACTTGAATGCAACAGAAACGGAAACTGAGTGACTCGTTGGACGTCCAAGATTGACATGGAAGAGATTATGTGAAGAATAAATGAAAGTTGTTGAGCAGACTTGGAGGTAGCTGAAAATGACGGTACAGAACAAAGTACTGTGGAGATTAGCTGTCGGAGCTTGGAACTCAAAGAGGGACTAATATTAAATCAACAAATTTACAACCCAGATTAGCGCTGAAAATAAGTTCGTTGATATCTCAATTCTGTTGGCGAACTACTAAAAGGAAGCATCTTTCTTCATTGGTAGTTAAACGGTGACGGTATCATTTCAACTTAATTAAAGTGCTTAAGCGCTGATTCCGTTGTTATGTTTATATATGATGAACTCCATTCATTTATCATGTGAAAGTGTTTTTGAAATTAGTAGTGATATTTTTAACGAAGAACGAGACCCTTTATACTTCTGAATTCCTACTATCAATAAACTACGTGCCATAAGTGCATCACATCAAGTGAAGTTACTGTCATCAGAATGTAGTCACATACCTTCTCCATTTGGCGCTATAGATTTAAAGAAAAATTGTTTAAGCGTTAAAGTGACACTTTATCACTTGTCAATTTCAAATGAAAAATTCACCTTTACTGAAGGTTAATTCTAATAAATACAATTACTTACACGTAGCTAATCAATCACTTAAGTTTGATGAGAAAGCTCTTCTTCTAAACGGTAGTTGCCTTTTCTTCCTCGAAAACCTTCTGCAATAGTGGCGTGAGGGTATCCGTTTACAGTGCTTCCCGAGGAATTCCATATAGGTCTCATGCTTTTTTAATCGGTATTCAACACTACTGCTTTTGTCGAAGAGTTGGTGGTCACCGGTAGTTCTATAGCATTTTTTGGACGGTATGTTTTGCGTTGATCCCTTTTCGGATACCGGCCTGGTCATCTGATTTTTTGTTGTGAGGTCTGTTTTACCTGTGACCTATTCTGCTTCAGTTGGCAGTATCTTGTAAAAGCATCATTTGTCTGTCCCAGTACTCTTGTTTGTTTCTTTGTTCATTGCGCTATAGACTGAACTAAGCTATTACTTTTATTGTTCTCCTCTATTTAGTTCATCTTCTGTTTCATCTCCCTCTTCTGTTAGCTTCATTAGAAAGCGATTCTTTGTCTTGCCTGTTCTTCTACCTTAAGACAGCTATACAGGTTTCCCTCAACATCACTCTCAGAAACTTCCAGTATTCTTCCACGCAGGCTTTCTCAGTGATGCTAAGCAATGTCGTCTAATCTGCTCTAAGGACTGAAGTAAAGATATCCTTCGTGGTTTCATCCTTCGGTTTCCGAATGTTGAACATGATTTGTGGTCTGTCTCCAGTTGTTTTGAAGGCTTTCAATTTGACCCTGAGAGTTCACCTCACTAGATAATGAGATGAATCTACATCCTGAATTCCACTACTAGTCACCATCCACCAATTAAATACTTCCTTCTCGCGGTCTGAGTTTTTTGTTGGAGAGTAGCACTGGATAATTCTACCTCCTTTGTGAGTTGAATTAATCTTTCATTTCGCTGGGGTACAGTGGTTCTAGTGTATAAAAGTTATCAGTGTTGCTGATGACATCTTGATAAATGCTTCTTCAGTGTATTCGGGGAACTATGTGAAAGTGACTTTCCAAATATTTTGTTTAAGTGAAAAATGTTTTCAAAATTATTGATTTTTAACGAGTTAATAGAATTTACAAATTTACTACTTAATACTATAAGGCTTTCAATAACTACAAACTTGAAGTAACTGTACCAGTCAACGTCAGTGTTACATCTTTGAATGATTCCATCACTGTAGCATGTTCTAGAGAAAGTCAAATACTAAACAAGCGTTAAATGATCAAAAAACCAAATAAACTACTCATTCGTGGTACAATGTACCTTCAGAGGAGTTCCCGAGTTTGAATGTGGAAGTTGCTGAATGGTTCAGTGTGTTTATCTTCGTCATGATCTGTCATACAAATTCCAAACAAATAATCAACACTAATTTACCCTTTTTTATAAAGCTTTTTCTGAGTTTCGGATAAATTAATTGTTTGCTTTGACATCAAGGACAAACGTAACAAAGGAACCTGAATTGTCAAATTATTGTACAATATAAATTAATGTATTCTTGTCCAGAAAATAGTTTAAGAGAAAAGATTTCATACTTATTATAAACTTACGTTTATTTTGACCTAAATATAAAAGAGTTTATTCTAAATTATAAATTTTTACAAGCATTGTAGATATATTCCATAAAATCTTACAAGTTAAAATTCATTGGCTCTTGGACTCTGTCCCAGTGGATCACTGTTTTAACGAGTTCACCTTCTAAGCTGAAGGTGCTTGATTCAATCCCTGGTTTGGTCGTAGGTGTATACAACTGAAAAGTCGCAAACTAGAATGAAACAGCTGTCCAGTATTCTCTGCTGATTTTCAATGGTTCTTTTTAACTGATGTCAGTCAGTTCGTAGTCATACATAAAGTCTTAGAATGTTCTGTTTCAGCTTTATCAATGCTCAGTTGTATCCTTTACGTGTTGAATTAGCACGACCTTTGGCTATTCACTGTTGATTCAGCTACGAGGAACTATGCCGAAAAAGACAACATTCATCTGGCAGAGTAGAAAAAATAATAATCTGGTTTTTTAATTATGCATAGTACAGCAGGTGAGCTAACGCATTATCTCACACCAACATGTTTTGCATCCCTTATACTTCTGATGGTTCATATCACCATGCAGAGAAGTAAATCCGATAGTCATCAATTCCAACAGAAAAATCTAAAAGTACCTTCCTTTTACTCCATTTAGACAAAGTTCTATCCACACTCCACATGTGGAAAAACGTTGTATCCAGTGTATGCAGTACACACAGTTAGTACTATTGTTACAGGAGAAGTCAAGACACGGAAGCAAACGTATATTTTCAAGTGATCAAACCGCTATTTATATCCATAATGTTTTTATTCTTTAACCAATCACTGAGCGAGCGTGTGATTTCGGTTAAACATTAAACGACATGAAACAGAATGTTCAAATACATATATAGTGTTTTGTCGTTTATGCAGTATTGAACTGTGGGAATAGTATTCAGACGACAACACTAACAAATACAATGATTCTCACTGTGAGAATAATATTCCGTTGGAACCTATTGCCTGTATCACACCATCACACTCTGAATAAAAGTATGTACAGTATTCCGGAGAATAAAACTTTACAACTTACACTGTAACGTCTTTATGAGTACTAAGTGTATATGGCAGATGATAGATGATTATTTTATTATTTAAAATGCACACATTTCTTTTCATTTAGCTAGAAAATTCACAGCGAGTTATGTTTGAAGAATGGCACTTTTGCAAACATTCATTTCCCTATACGACTTTAAAACAGATTTTAATGAAGGACGTACGTATTTGCAGTCAGGATTAGGCGAGCTCGTTTAATTTCGTGGATTCTCCTCAACTGCTGCGTACATCCTAAATAAATCAATTATATGTTACAAAATAGTGTCTGAACATACTTTTTACAATGATTTCAAGTTGTAGATAGGAAGTATAAGCCTCTACAATGATATATGCATGTTTATATACATAGAATATTCTAGAGTAGTAGTCAATAACAATATTGGTGTTTTTTAAATAATATCGATTCGTTAAAGGATTTCATCATGAGGTAACATTAGTTAGAGAACCATTGGAAAACCTGAAGTACTGGACAACTGTTTCGTCCTAGTTTGGGACTCTTCATCAGTACGCATCCACCGGGATTCGAACCCAGGACTTTCTGGTTACTTATTATTATTTAAAAAACACCAATATTGTTATTGACTACTACTCTAGAATATTCTGTGTATATAAACATGCATATATCATTGTAGAGGCTTATACTTCCTACCCACAACTTGAAATCATTGTAAAAAGTATGTTCAGACACTATTTTGTAACATATAATTGATTTATTAAAGATGTACGCAGCAGTTGAGGAGAATCCACGAAATTAAACGAGCTCATATTGTAAATATGTTCGTTCTTTCTTTATTCAAACTAATAAATGGAACCGGCCGTAGGAATAATTCAATGAATTCATCAAATTTTCGTAGAATACCTGAGCCGCTGAATACTGTATATATCGTGATTTGTGTAGACTATTAGGAATACATTGCGAGAGATGTGATTGATAAGTGATCTACGGCGAATCTGTCGTGATGAATGAAAGGCATAAATGTCTTACAGATCAGGTTTAGATAGCCGATTTGGTAATTGGTATGACAGAGTTAAATTTAGGAGGATAGTGGATTATGGCTCAATTAAATCACTTAAACAAACAGTTAATTATCAAAGAAAGAACCTGAAAATATCAGAAATTTCAATCTGAATGATAATAATAATAATGATAATGAAACGAGTTAAGACAATAGTACTGACGAAAGATAGTTTTAAACAAATCAAGAATAATAATAAGAGATGGAGTGAAATCTTAATAATTGTAATAGTTACTGGGTGGAAGATATGACCATTAGCAGATTTGCAGTGACCACCATTTCCTTCTTCACAAAGAGACCTGGTTTATAAACTCCAACTGTACAAGTCTCCGTAATTGCAATCATCTTTATACTTCTTTTTTGTTGGCAATACTAGGTGAACTGACACAGTCGTAGTCTATAAAATGTTTTGTTATTAAAACTTTTGATACTTTAATTTCAGCTTTTTTTCAACCACTTGGGCAAGTATTCCATCACCTGCCCATGTTTGTTCCATGTATTTACAGCTTTGTCAACCCTTTGTTGAACTACCTCTTGTACATCATCTCCTTTAAATAACACACAGATATATGTATACAGCCGTCTTTTAAGCAGTTTCCATTGTTTTACGGGCTTTATTTCTAAGAAATATTAAATGATAAACCTCTTAGAATATTCATTCTCGAATACAAAATATTCTTCGAGGTATTCATTTCACACTGAATTGTAACCGCAGCATAATCAGTTATCTCTGCTCTTAATCCCTTATACCATATCCCTCCTTATTTGTTCGAAAATAACTTGTAAAACATTCACATCTTTCATCTCGCAGGATTGATTTATTATAGTTTATCTACATACCAGCCGTATATCTCTGAATGTATGTGTGTCACTCTATTATTATTATTATTGTCTCCTTTAATTCCTAGAGGAACATAGGGCTTCAGCCGTGCGTCTCCATTGCGTTCGGTTCTCTGCTAGAGTCTTCACCTGGCTCCAAGTCTGCCCACACGCCTTCATTTCCTCTTCACATGACCTCCTCCAAGTCACCCTCACACTGACGACCAACTCGCCGCTTCCCTTTTATGTTCCACTCGAGCGATGGCTTGTCTAGTGATGTCTATTCCTCAGAGTATGGCCAGCCAATCCATCTCCATTTCTTCCTGCCTATTTCTTTCACAATCGGTTCCTGGTTGGTTCGCTCATCGCCAGAGATCTCTGTTGCTGATCTTTTCTGACCGGCCATCTGATTTTGAGTATTGAGCGAAGACAACTATTAATGAAGGTCTGTAGTTTGTTTGAGATGCTCTTTATGACGAGCAGTCCAAGTCTCTTATCCGTATAGCAAGTAGCACTGACTTCACATTGGAGTTGAAAATCCGGATCTTATTTTTGATGCTGAGTGCTGTTAACCTCCACACAGACTTGAGAGTAGTGAAAGCTTGTCTTGCTTTTCCGATTCTTGCTTTGATATCCTCGTCAGTTCCATCCGCCTGTAGTTGAGACGATGCTTCCTAGGTAGGTGAAAGAGGTTGTTTCTTTCAGGTTCCTCCCATTTATGCTGATTGTTGTCTGTTGTTGTTGTTCTTGTCCAGATGAATAGTTCCACCGAAATTTGTTAAATTCACTAAGTATTCTTGGATTAAACACATGTTATTTAGTTTAAAACAGGAAATTTTGTTGCCACTTTCATAAAACAGTTATCAAGAGATCATTTTAAATTGCACAGTTTAGATGTTTGTACAAATATAAGACCAGTATGAAAACTAACTTTTTCTATAAGTTTCTTCGCCTAGACGATGTTTATAAAACAGAAGCGTACAAGTATTCAGTGCATAATGAAAGGAAACTGCAGTAAATTTTATGGCATTCATTATATTTATAAAACGAACTCAGAAACTTTTAAATTGATTACATCATCAAACTTTTTCAGACATCATTTTTCTTGATGTAAACACGATGACTTCTTTACAGCTTCATAAAGCAGAAATTTGTTTTTTCACTCAACCTACAACATCCATACAGATGATTGTGTGAATGAGTAACCAGTAGTGGAGAGATTTTGTGTTTCAAATGAATAATTTTGAAATGACCACTGGAAACGATGTACAGTGGGATAATAAAGCGTCAAAATTCAGTCATCCACCTGATCAGAGAACAAACAAACTTGAATCTCTTATTCCCCTAAAAACACTATACTAGTCAGTTAAATCATTATAAAACTAAGTGATTGTTAGTATTAGTAAATAGCCACAATGTTGGCGACTAGTTAGTCACGAGAGCAGCGTCATGTTCAAAAATCCTACCTATTTTAATTAGTAAAACTATCAAGGCTAATATATGCTGACTATATGAGTGCAACAAGACCTGAATCCTGAACATTAATGTCAAGTTAGTGCTTCTGTATGCTTCAAAAACTTGTAAGGCGAATCACTGAAGGCATTTTTAACTGGTTACCGCAGACTTTTATCAACGGTTGCTATATCTCCATTTCTGGAGTTCTGATGTCAAAAAGTAACAAGGAACTCTAGCGGGCAGCGAATCACATAAGAACCTATTACGCACCAAATATGGAGAAGAAATGGTGATGTGTTGAACATACACTTAGGAGACATCCGAATGGCACCACCCACCTCTCAGGCACTCGAGCGGAACGTGAATGAGAAATGATTGACCGGTTGAGTATTCAAGGGTGACATGAAGGCAATCATGTTAAGAGACATATAGGCCATTGAGCAGTTTTGGTGAGCACTGAAACTGATCGCGAAGACTTTGATGGAATAAAGATGTGTCAACATGGCCTTAAAATCCACTCTCAGGGCTTTGGAAGATGAACAAGCTATGATAAATGCGCTTAATGAACATAGACCCTTGGATTTTAAAGTTCATTATCAGCAATGGTTTTTTATTAATGAGGTGGGATTACGAGCTTGGGGCTCAGTCTTCTTTCTTTTCTGGAATTACCACTGGCCAGTTAACTAGCCAGGGTTTAGGACTGTGGCAGATGGGATTTTAAAGAAGACCTCTTCTGCGACTGGGAATTAATTACAAACGATAAATTCTCAGTTAGAAATTACGAGGAAAACACTTACCACCTTCTGATTTACGAAGAAAATGTAATATGAAGATAATTTTGAAAGACTTTGAAACTATAGCCCACAGCGTGAACCACACTTAATTAAGAATAACCCATATTTAATAGGAGTTAAAAGCAACAACTATCTATGATCATTCAAATCTGTTGTGATTGAAAAATGCGGTATGGAGTCGTGAAGAAGTTTATAAATATATATTTGCAAGTGTAGTGATTGAACAAACTTCTTCTGTATGCAGAGTTTGGGACTTAGCAAGTGAATTGCCATTGCTTCTTCAGTTTGGAGAATTTTGATTCGTTCACTTTTAGGAAGACTGCTTCGTATTCTGTAGACGACTTTGAAGTTTGTTTGGAGTGAAGCTTCGTGTCCGGAATCTATCAGATGTTCTAAGATAGAGCTACGGGGGCATCGTTTTTCTCCTTTGTAAACCCATGCTGGAAGAGTGTTCGGTGATACGTTTGGAAAGCGAACGCTGGGTACAGCCGACATACCTGGCTCCACACGAGCAGGTAGATTGGTAGATACACATTGATGAGGCCAGTAGCGGTAGCTTATCCTTCACGTTCTTACGAATCATAGGTTCCGTGGAGAAGGTTAATCGTAGTTCATCTGCGAAGGAGGTTTTCTTAAGTGAACGGGACATATGCATTTGTATGAGCATCTGAAAAAACTGAGTGCATTGAAAGCATAAAATGCCAACTGAAATTTTCATCACTATACATTTATCAGTCGCTGTACTGAACTGATTATTATTGTCAATGTGAGTTTGAAATGACTAAAAAATTATGAGAAACAGAATAACTATGAATGTATTCAAGGTAGAGAATTAATTATATGACTGTTTCAGAACAAGCTCGATATCTTTGAAATAAGGGAGAATATTTGTAGCTTGGGTGAATGCTGTTAATGCGGTCGGGTTCCTTGAGCAAAGTAAGTTAACTGTGCAGCCTTTACTATCCTTCCAGAAAACAACATCATCAGAGATGACTGAAGTGGGAAGTGATTTTGTGTTTTCGAATTCGTCCTGAATGATGTTATTGTCCCTTTTGATGACTGTGCGTATGAGCTGTTTCCATCAGAAGTTTTATTTTTCTCTTGAAAAAGTTTTCTGTTATCCATCTTTTCATTTACCTGGAATTCGATCTTTTTGTTTTTATTTGCCATGTGAGTTATTTTTTATTGATTAACGAATTTGATCCACATCAAAATGTCAGCGATGATAAACGTGTCTCACTAACAAAAAGCATCGGTCACCATCAGTGGAAGAAGTCTGAAGGAACCTCTCTTTCTTTTATCTTGATATCAATGTTGCAACTGTAGGCAGAACACATGAGGATGCTAAAGCAAAACATCCATTCACTAATCTGCATTCAATGTGGAAATCTGCCGCACACAGCACAAAGAACAGGATCTGGATCCTTAACACTAATCGTAAATCAGTGCTTCTATATGGTTCAAAGACTTATTGCATTTCAAACAGGCCAATGCACAATTGCGTCAACAGCTCCTCTCGGTTCATACTGATAGTCAGATGATTGGCTGGAAAAGATAAGCTATTAGGAAGAACACTGGTAAAGAACGGATCAAAAACCTATCACCTTAAACATATGCAGAAGGAAACGGAGCTTGACTTTTCATACTCTGTGAAGACATCCTTGAGATATTACTTGTCAGACCCTCAAGTGAAACCCGAGGGGGAAACGGTAATTTGAGGAGATCATGTGAAAAGGAAACGAAAACTTGAAGAAAATCATGGAACCAGCTAAAATGTAACATTAGAGAACAGAATGAAAGCCAGATGTGCTGCGGGAGCCCCTCATTCCACTCATATCCTAACGGAATAGTTATGTACGTAAATAGCTATACGTCAAAATATCTGTCCAATAAAGGGTGATCGAATCACCAGACTTTTAGCACTAAAACCACCCTGCCCAGAACGTAAAACCACATCAAAAACAAAATCAATTTAAATTTTTTTATGTAAATTTGATTTAAATATCAAATAAATTTACCAAAACCTAAATTTAGATCATAAGCAGATAAAAGAAATTGTGTAAATAAAACATAGATAAAATGTGTAAGAAGAAACTCATTAATTTGAACTTTTCAAGTGATTTCAGATCGACTGAAATGTAAGATACCTCTTGATATAAGACAGTTCAAAATATGAGATGTGAATACGTTGCATACAACATCTACCTTTGTCGTAATACTAGCTAATTACACATTGGTCCACAAGAAAAGATTACCTATTTTATATTCACGTTGAGTTCGCTACAGCTGTTCAAGAGAGTTTAATCACCTATTCCGATGTGAGCAACAGATCTTCCATATTACCTGTTTTATTATCTAACCGTATGAAACCATCTTGCATTTACAATATTCTTACAAGTATTGATTTGTAGGGATTTGATTGATTGGCTACAGGATTTCATCATGAGCTGATATCGGTTAGAGAACCATTGGAAAACTTGTAGGGAATACTGGACAGCAGTTTCGTCCTAGTTTGGAACTGTTCATCAGTACGCACCCACCGCAAGGGTTTGAACCCAGGACCTTTTGGTTACAAAGAGAGCTTATAGACCATTAAATCACACTGGGCCACGATTCAATGGCCAGTGCATGAATTCCACCTTCTGCCAATTCAGTTTAATCAAGCTGATACAACATATGCAAATGTTTTAGTCTCTGTAATGAAAATAACCAACAAAGGTAGTAGTAGTAGTGTGTCTATATGGAAACTATATGAACGATTGACCAAAACCTTTCTGCAGCTAGATTCGGACTGAACTTAAACACAAGTTTAATTAATTTTGATTTATTCATGCTAAAATAGAAACATTAGGTGAACTTGGATTTCACTTTCATGAAAAATTACGTTTAACTACTTGTTTAGTTTTTTTCATAAATGCTTTGATGAGGATTATTGATGAATGGTTAAAAAAGTCTTATTCAACATACCTCCTCCTAAAATAATAAGTTGATGTGTAAAGCGTTACATCATGATGAAACTTCTGAAAATACATGATAGGACAGAATAGAAGAAATTTTTAAAAATTAATAAAAAATCTATAAAGTCACCTTCGCTTTGCTCCATGAATGCCTATAGACCTTCATTTCCTGTTCACATGATCCTTTTCATTGTCGCACTCGGACATCCAACCCGTCACTCGTCCCCCCATTCATGTGTATGATGTCACTTGAAAGTCGTCTGGACAAATATTTATTACTAAATAGATTCTTAGTTGATTCGCAGCTAGAGTTCCTAGTTGCTCATCGTTTTTGCGATCCGTCTGATCTTCAGGTAATGAATCTCCACAGTAGAGTGTTTAAAATGCATGTGTGGCACACAGGTCAAGTCTTTGAAGGATATTAAAGGACTGACATGAAATTAGTGTTTAGAATTTGAATCTTATTGGAAAATTCTGTAGTTTTCCACACTAACTTCAGAGGGATAAAAGCTTGTCTTGGTTTCGCGATCCTTCTTGCTTTGACATCGTCATTGTGCCATCTGTAGTTGAAACCTTGTCCAGGCAAGTGGAAGAAGCGAATTCTATGTAGACTTCTCCATCTGTTAGTAATTGATTATTGCTGTTGTTGGTCGATTACGTTCACCATTTATATCTTCTCTATGCCCAAATGAAGTCTTGGTTTTACCTATCATCCTGCCAAACTTGTTCATTTTCACTCGTGTTTCTTTGTTTTAACTAGAAAACAGATACAATTCATCCAGAAAACCCAGTTCTTCTACAGTCTCTGGGTCATTCCAAAGTATGTCCATCTCCCCATATATCACGGTCGGTCTCATGAATCATGAAGATCATGGGTAATCTTGTCTTACAACTTCTGATGGCTGTTCAAAGTAGTCAGCTTTCAAAAATAATCGGAAAGAAATGCATGTATTACTTACTGTAACCTGAAAGGCAACATTATCAGGAGGTATAGACAATTTAACATTTGTCAAACAAGATATTGACTGGAAAAACTGAAGATATCTTCACCGATAGATGACAAAACTAAAGCTAAATCAGTGAAAATGTTGACATGTTTATGAATCCATTGTACCATTTATTCAATAGTATATCCTTCTCAACCACTGTTACTATGGTAACGGAAAATCCCTGCTAGACGATCTAATCATAATATTTCTACTTAATTGGACGTTTCAGCTAACTTTGTAATTATTGTCCATTTTTATTCTAGACTCTTTATCGCTGTTCTGACATTTGCATTTCATCGGTCGACTTGATCCTTATTGTTTGTTTGGGTAATGAAGGTCACTTCTTACTTTTTACTATTTGTGGAAAGCGTTGGTGTGTGATTCTTGTGGATAGAATTTTTGATCCCACCTTGTTGGGAATATTCTACTTGATTCCAAGTAATCATTTTTCACCTAAACTGGAATAGATATCTGCCAGACGCCACTGTTAAGGCATTTCAAGTTATCGATATTATTATTGTTTAGTCAAACCACAAAATCATTCCAGAACAACCATCTTTTCCTGTCTTTGGAGTGTTTCGCTGTTCCTCGTGTCTAATAGGAGATTTTAGAGCTACATTGTGGGACGTAGAGATCGGTTTCCTGCTTTCAGACCACAATGAGCAGGTTTTGGTCGCTACAATTACTACTATTATTCGTCTCTTGTATTCCAAGTGCAACATAGCGCCTCAGCAGCACATTCCCATCACAATTTATTCTCTGACTTCAATTTCATCTGGATCCATGACTGTCCACCATCTTTCATTGTTTGCGTCCCATTCTGACGCCCAACTCGTCACATCCCATTCGTGTTCCACTAAGCTGTTTACCGTATGTGTGGTGTTAGTTGAATGTCCCTTCCGTATATTTCCAAAATAATTTCTGTTTAATATATCAAAATCAAATACTTTAAATATTGAACACACCTGTATCTATTAAACACACACAGAAAAAGAGAGAATGTGAATAAGCAATAGAAGTGACTCAACGCAAATACCAGAGATATGGAAGATATTATTACCACCAGTCAAATCAGAGGATAATAAATAATGTTAAAATTCTATTTCAAATCACGTACATCATAACATTCTAAGAAGTTACTTATTTTTACTGTAAAAAACATCTTATTTCCCATCTGATTGTATTTTATTGATAGCACTAATATCATTTCCGAATGTACTATATCTTACACTGATTTTTATTCAAATGTTTAATCAATTTGTACTCATGTATATAAATGAAGCAAGAAAGTTGTTCGAGCAGTGCCTTGATATGGTTATGAGCAGCAGTAAATTTTGCTCAAAAGGTGGTTATCAGTAAATATTACGGTACAATGCTGTGTGATTTATCAAAATAGAAACTCTTATCCACAATACAATCTCTACACTACAGCTAATAATTGTATGGATTGAATGGATTTCAGTCAAATTCTTTTGAGACCATGTTAACTTTCTGTAATGATATGGAGAAACACTTTTGTAGGAAAATGTATACTTCACTTACACCTGCCTATTGGACATGGGAATATATCAAAATGATGGAGTATACAGATTAAAACTTGTATGGATGAAATGTTTATCATTTCAGTAGAAGATAAGAATAAAATTCTCTCAAAATTTAGAAAAATGATTTTTTTTAAATGTAAAAATTCATGAAAGAATTCAATCTAATGTTAATAGGATACACATTAGATTTAAAGAATGATGTGTTGATTGGTGTTTTTTGAAGGTGGCCTCCTAACTATATGTTCTACGCTAAACAACAAGGATGACAATGATGGTTTTACAGTTATATGTCAGTTATTAACAAGACAGCTAGCTAATACTCGTGGAGATTAAGGTAAAACGATTACCTGGTTAGCAGTGAAGTTTAATAACTGAGCTGATTGAGCGTCAAAGCCTTCTTTCAGACCCTTCTGCTCCATAGAATTTCATTCCATCTTAAATTGTCACTCATTAAACCGACAGTAGTCTGCCAATCTACTCTTTCCAAGGTTGTCTAAATGAGTAATGTTATCTGACAGGGATTAGATTGGAAAAGAGTTAGGGGTGCTCAAACTAAAACATGGAACTTATATATATGGAGTCTTTGATTTGAGCAACTTAGGGAAAGGAGGAATGCCTGTTTGAAGTCCTTGGAATGTTAAAAACTAGTGACTGGAGACTATCGTTGATTTGGCTCAAAATCGTTCGTGATGGCGCAAGTGTATTCACTCTTTGTAATTACCCATATTCACTAAACCATCATGTTATTTCCATGTAACTATTCTATCAGGCGTAGATTTCTGCTCATTGCATTTTTTACGAATTTCCCTTTTCTGTCCTTTCTCTACCCGTATTTGGTATACTGAGTGTAGCAATTTGACCTGTTAAAATTCTATGCAAAGTTCTACGCTGAAATTCAGTCAGTCATATAATCTTGAATATCAAAAAATGATAATTTAGACGGCTAAAAAACGTCTATTTTAGCACAAGCTTTCTTACATCAGCTTGAATTAAACATCATTATACACACCCATGAGAGTTAAGATCAACAGACACCCTTTATAAGTCAAGCACATGTTTTATAGACTACTCATCATCGAGGTCATTGCAGAAATCTGCATATATACCCTCAACACCATGCCCGGAAGAAAACAGAGATGCAGTGATATTTAAATATATGGTATCCCTTCAAGTGTGACCAAAATAGGTTGGTCTTCTCAAGTTAATCAGCTCTAAATATAGTTTAAGTTGATTTCATTTCCTAAATGCTGGCATCTGCTTGAAACACTCGTCAAAAGTCTCCGACTGATATTGTGGCAATAGCGAAGTCTTCCATATTTCTAATTGAATACAATAATTAGTGTTGGTTTTGTAGAAAACAAGATAACATGTTTTTTAATCAAGTAAATTTATGGATAACTGTTTGCAATTTTGCAGTATAAGTTTAAAATTCCATTGAATATGCCACTGTGCTTAAAAAAGGAGTTTTTTACGCTTAAAGAAATTTTTATCGTTGTTTTTACTTCAAACACCGTTTATATTTATTCCTGGGTAGAAGGGCTTGAAGACTTCATGTAGTTAGATAACCACTCAATAATTTAGAGACATTTTTATGCATGTAAAGTCAAGTCTAAGATGGCACAAACATCTCGGCATCAATGTTGGCTAAACATCGCTTCCTTCATAAACTTTCGTTTGATGAACTGCATGGAATTCAAAAATATTTCACTGAAAACTAGTATACATAGTCCTCATTAAGCACGAAGCTCCTGGATAAAACAAGCAATAAATGTCGTTAGTAAAGCAGGATTGAATGAATTCATCGAATTCTGGTGGGCCTCTTCAGCTGAATATTACACGTATAGTGATATATATAGCTATTAGAAAAACATTGGAAGGTACATAACCGATAAGCAAATAAACTGCAATGAATGGATCGTGCAGAACGACATGTTTGAATGTTTTACAAGTCATGTTCAGATAGGTACTGGGGAAGCAATATTAAGGATTAAAATTAGGATAATAGTGGACTGCAGTCGAACCCGTATACTTCATCCCGTTTACTTGAATATAAAAAGCCTTCATTGATATAGTCAACAATTTTCAGAGTTGTAAATATATTCAGTACGTACCGAAACCTGATGTTTGCAGAAATATTTTATTAGATGTTATAAATGCGAATAAAAATAATTTTAACACATATAAGATTAGAATTTCGGTCAGTGAAGAGAAGTGTAATTCCATACTAAACGAGTTTATTTCTTGAAACGCGAATCGACACATTAGAATTAATTAGATGACATACTGGAATCCCGTTTTTTTCCCATTAGCAAGTCGAAAAGGAGACATTTAAGAATAAGGCCAAAAATTATTCTGGTGATACACCAAAATACACCAAATGAAGGTATCTGTGCAGAGCTCTCCAGTGACCTCTAACTTATGTTGGTTCTTGATGAATTAATAAACAAATATTATGTTCAAGGTGATGTTGTTAGTATGATATGAAGAAGACAATTTTTAGCGAATACCTTTTTCGGATATACCTGAATTCGTCTTCTGACAAATATGACAAATTTTCTTCAAACGACTCCTTCCCTCCAGTATCTTATTATTATTCTCGGGGGTTCCGTCTCCACTTTGTTCTACTTTGTGCTGTTCTCGTTAGCTGGTCCCAAGATTGCCCATAATCCCTCATCTCTTCCTCACCACACCATCTCCTCCATGTCACCCTCGCACTGACGACCCACTCGTCGCTTCCCATCGAGAGTCCATTTGAGTGATGGACTGCATTGCACGCTCTGTCATTCGACGGTTTCCTCAATGTATGCCTGATGCATCTCCATTTTCTCCTACATATTTGTTGAGCAATCGGCTCTTGGTTGGTTCGTCGTTGGTCAGAGTTTCTTGTTACTAATTATTTCTGGCGATTTGGCCATTTGATCTTCAGTATGGAGGCAGCCATTGAAGTGGGCAGCTGTTGATGAAAGTCTGCAACCTGTTGGAAATGCTTTTCGTGATATTCAGTGCAAGTTTCTGACCCGTATAGAAGGACCGACTTCATATTTGTGTTGAAGGACCGAATCTTGTTCCTTATGCTGACTGAGTGCATAAAATCTTCAAACAGGTTTCAGGTGTATCTTGCCCTTCCGATTCTGGCTGGCTTTGACATCTCCGTCCGTTCCGTCTGTTGTTGAAACCGTGCTTCCTGGCTGGATAAATGAAGGAAGTAACCTGTGACAAATCTCTCTCACTGATGGTGATTGGTGTTAGTTGTTGTTGTTGTTGTTGTTGAGGTTCGTTGGTTATCTTCATCACCTTTGCCTTCTCTATGTTCACCTGGATGGAGTCCTGCCTTCTCTGCCAGCCAGTCTCTTCTATCAGTTTGTTGCTTTCCTCCCGTAAGTCTTCGAGTTCGTGCCTGTAGTATCTAATCACTCAAAAATACTTTTTCGTGATATCGAGGTTCTCACAGAGGTATTTCAGATTAACGAGTTTATATCTATTTCAGTCATTTGTAAGCTAATTCGATAAGAATTCATCGTAAACTTCTAAAATGTAGATACATTCTAAATGACGAAAACATAAGTATTATGATGAAATTTAAGACGAGAAAACAAACATTTATTTGAGTTGATTTTGGCATTTGAGATGATGAGTGCTCAGTTGCAGTCTCACTAGGAACACTATGACTCAGCGGGCATTGTAGGTACATTCAGATGATGGGTCTTAAACTGGACGAAATGCACACCAAGATTCCACTTCTAGTCACAATTGACCGAATAATAACAAACACTTCTTCACACTAGTATGCACACTTTAGAGTAAAATTATATTATTAGTAATATCTCCCTTCCTTTATGCATGTAAATCTCACAAAGTCATCAGTAAAAGTAAAACGCATGCCTTATATTTGGAACTAATTCACGATGGTTGGAATATACCCTCATTGAATATTATAATAATGAAAAATTGAAACAAACATACTTGCACCTTAAACGAAACCAATGCAAGTAAAAAAGTTAATTTTAATGCCTCTCGTTGACTGATTATATTACACCGAAGTATTCAATCTCAGCTCCTAATACGGATGCTTCGACAGTGTCTGAGAACTAACAAGATGTTATTTTGGTAAATGGTGACTATGAATTCTTACATAACGCTTTGGTGTTTGAAACTATGGGTGCTAGGTTTCAGTCTTAGAGTAAACACTATCACTCACTGAAGATTGCAAGTGCATATAACAGACGAGTGTCAAATTGGATGATATGAACATCCTGGATTCTACTGCCATTCCCCATCCATCAAATTACAATACAGCCATTTTATGATGAAGCCTGTGAATTTATGTAATTAATTATTTTTCAAATTAATTTAATAGAGCTGAAATTATGTTTGAGACTATAAAGCATCTTAGTCAATATGTAATTTATGTTTAAATCAATTTCAATAGTTTACACACAATGATAAGTTTTTTGTTTTGACAATCTTGCTCGGAATATTACTTTGTTTATACCTCAGAATAGTTAGTTTATCAATTTGTAAAACAATCATATACATACCCGTGCCTTAAAAAGAAAACAAAAATAAGATTTTAGTTTATAGAATGTAAACTTTAGTCGCACACATTTGAACCATAAATCATCTTTATTGTTTACAACCTTGGTACTCACATCGCCATATACATTTCAAACAGGCTACAGAGATTCGCTGACAGCTGCATTCGTTCAATACTGAGGATCGGATAGCCAGTCAGAAAGGATAAGCAAAAAGACGCTTTAGCAGCAAACCAGACAAGAACATATCGCTCAATATATATGTGGACAGAAATGGAGATGGATTGGACATCTGCTGAGAAGACGTTTCAAAACCCTCGAGAGAAACCCGAATGATAAAAGACGAGTTTAGCGTCCGGGGGTAACATGGAGGAGATTGTCTGAGCAGAAAATGAGAGCTTTTCGTCAGTTGCTCAGCCAACAGGGTAAGATGACTGTGTGCTTCGAAAGGCCTATGTTCCACTTGTAACCTAAGGGAACAATAACGATAATAAACCATTACTGCTGTATACCTAATCGAATCTTTTCATGCGATGGGAATAAAAATGATTTAGACATTAGTATGTATGACACTGATTTTCAGGATTTGTTATTAAATAGCCAATTTCTTCATTCATATATAGCGAATCGGCAGAAGTTGGAATTCATGCGTCATTTAATAGGCCTACTGTGACTGCATGGTCTTTGAGCTCATTTTGTAACCGGTAGTTCTTTGATTCAGGCTCCAGTGGATGCTTACTGATGAATATTCCCAAACTAGGAGGAGATAGCCAGTTTTCCAATGGTTCTCCAACTGATGTTAACTCGTGTTCAAACCTGTAATCGTAAGAAAATCTGCCAAGGTAACTTAAAATGATCAAAGATGTCGTATCCGGCAGTTATTGCATTCACATTGGGAATTCGAAAAGTTCACTTTAATTTAATTTTAGACGCTGACAGTGTAATGTGCAGGAGAAATGGTCTTCAGTATGAACACCTTCAATATAATTAATGTATGTCCAATATTGTTACAACTCCGCATTTTTTTCGAGGACTATTGTCTAACAATTTCGTGTAATTTTGTATATACATTTATTGTATTCATATTATTATTTATTGTATTATTGAATTCGATTGATACAGTCACTTTAATTTTACTGTATAGTCGACTTCTTTGAAAATAAAGGCTGTCCAAAGAAATTATCACGTAAATCTAGAATATCAATAGTAATTCAGTTGCCTGAATACCTCTCCCACTTTACAACTATGGGTTCAAGATGTCTCACTGGTGTAGAAATATGACACAACCAATATTGCTATTCATTTTCGTGACTTTCACCTTCAAATCTTCAATCTCATTATTATATTCTATCTCTGTGTACCATGTTATACAATGGAAATATGTATACAATGGAGAGAAAGACACTCTTTCTCAATTCAGGTCCCCTCACATCTTGCTAGTGACTAGAAAGATGTTTCGCTTAACGTTCTACGTTAGGAAGGTTAGACAGTCTGGTATAAAGCAGTCTTTACTTTCTCAGTTTGTCAATTCCTGTATTCTACCCATCCCTCTTTACTGCTCCCCATTAATCTTTCCTGGACTACTTAAGAAAGACTTTGCTTCGCTGCGTAGGTCACTAAAAGCTGTTAGTAGGGCAAGTGGGATTTCGTTTAACCAACTGGTTAACACTATTGTGGATAGACATATAATGTCATGTAAGAAACTAGCGAATTTTATTTAGTCAGACCCGAACACTCTTATACGCAGCTCTCTCCTTGCATTTCATCTGGTAGAACTAGAAGCAACTATAGAGGCTTATCAGATCATTTCCTTTGTCTCTTGTTACTATTATATTGTTGTTCACATATTCTATTACACACTATTTTATATTTCCTGTTAAACATATCTTTGTTGTTGTTGCTTTTTATTTTTAAAATCTTATAAAATTTATGAGGTAATTAGATGCCATATTATAATGAACGCTGAAAATTCCATACCTGTACCACAAATACTGTTTGAAATAAAGCTATTATTATTATTAATTATGATTTCACCTGAGCGATTCAGATGAAGTGAACGGTCGGCGCAACATCTGAACAACCAGGTAAAGTAGATCATGTAACAACATCTAAAATATATGAACATTTTAAGTGAGACTTATGTTCAAATCAAGTTCAAACTTCTGAGGTTGAAGAACCTGGTTATCGGATGTATGATATGCTTTATTGTCAGTCATTATGAAATATAAAACATAGTTTTATGATGGAGACATTTCCCGATAAATGAGCATTCTCTCTATTCAATAAATATGAATTGCATTTTTCAGAATAAAACAGTCATCAAAGAGATACTGTCAACGAATTCATTATCAAGCTGCACTAACGTATATATATATATATATGTGCCATGCAGCTATATCACATGAGGCAATTTAAATGATAGGTTTGATTACATTTAGTGATGATATTATTGTTATTAGTAATGTGGAATGCAATAAAATATTTGTGATTATAATCGCTCTTCAGTATAAGACAGTTTCGTTACAGGATTACCCCTTCGCCTGACTGTGTTGTGCGTCGTTGGCACAGCGGTAGAGTGCTCGCCGACCACGCAGGCGGTCCGGAATTCGATCCCCGGCTACAGACGCACTCCTTCACCTCGCTAAGCCAGTAATAAGACTGGTAAACAGGGAAGGTTGGGCATGAGGCTAGCAACCCCATCCTGTAAAAATAAACACCACTGCTACCGAAACTTCAAGCCTCTAGCTTGGAGCCCTATGTTCCACTGGGAACGTAAAGGAATAAAAAACTGACTGTGGACATGGTGGGATCGCCTTATCACATCATTGCTAGTAGGTTAACTGTAATGCTTACTACAGTTAGGTTGGAGGCATCTA
The DNA here is from genome assembly GCA_944472155.2 of Trichobilharzia szidati. Taxonomy (NCBI): domain Eukaryota; kingdom Metazoa; phylum Platyhelminthes; class Trematoda; order Strigeidida; family Schistosomatidae; genus Trichobilharzia; species Trichobilharzia szidati. The sequence continues at coordinate 140,474,900 of OX235274.1, read as the reverse complement.
AGTTTCCATGGGTGATACATTTCAATTCGTTGAGGGAACCAGAAATTTAAATGTCTCAGAAAAAGTCATGTTCTTGTCAGATGTGATCTTGTTGTTCACTGATGTAGTACTCACAGAAACTGTCTGGCATACATGCAGTTACATTCATTCACATAATTGAGACTTCAAAGAACTCTTATTAAGATGCACGTTCAGAAATCAGCTTAGTTGCATTAATGGGACTTATAAACGGAAGTATAGCATTACGATGAGATCAGCTGTCGAATTCATGCTAACCTATCGCATTTTCTTCGTTCCTAACTCCTGATGGTGACCAATCATGGCTATGAAGTATACCATTGTGTATAGAAGAAGTATGTACAGTCCCTATTTCTCTCTTGACCGCAGTTTCCGGTACTATTTCACTTATCTTAATTCAATATATTTTTTAACGTTAAATTCTATATTACCAAATTTTTTCACCATTTCATGTAACGTTTTATTTGACAACCATTATGACTAATTTTCACATCCCTTTCAAAGATTGTAATCACGAATATTTTATTGCAATTAACATTATTCAGGCCTACTGTTCGAATTGCCTGGCGAGAATTTCACGTATATACAACTGTACAGCTTGCCAGTGAATTCGTTGGAAAGAATCCCTTCTCTGAATACTGTGTTCTGAAATAAATTACCCATATGTATTGATGAAAGAGAATACCTATCTAAGAGGAAATGTGTCTGTCATAAAAAGCTATTTTCATATTTCCCAATGAATGAAATACAAATTGATTGTTTAGTATAATGTTTTCCATAAACCCAATAATCGAGTTTTATTAAACCATTAAATCTGAACTAGATTTGGACATATCTTCAATTTAAAATGTCTGCATATTTTTAGAAACATTCAGCATTATACCATATTAGTTTGTTTATTAGATATATCACACAGTGAAACAGTATTATTTACTGGATGACGTTTCGAACACAATTTATTATTGTTCATATCATATCAATTATAAACACACAACTTCAAAACTTGAGTTTTATAGTTTTCTTTGTCTTCTCCTATTTGTCGTAGTTGGGGTAGTAGAATTTTCCAGATATCTGGGTGGACAGGTGATGAATCATTCCTATTACATGTATTTGTAGTTGATTCGATAAACAAAGCTTCTGTTATCAATCTCTCCCTATACCCTGTGACATTAGATTTTAAAACTGTCATCCTATCCCATCCTATTGTATGTTTGTGTGTAACTGCATGTAGCGAGTGGTATAGCTGAACTATTCTCTAGATTTCTTATCTTATTTGGGTCAACCAATCTAGATTTTGCTAGCTTTTTATGTTCGGCTAGTCTGACTGCCCCTGTTCTACTAGTTTGACCTATGTATTTGACCTGACAATCATTGCACGCAGGGTATTAGATAAACTAAATTGTTTTGTTTTACAGGCTCTACAGAATCCTTTAACCGACAAAGCTTGTTTCTAATTGAGTTTGTGGGTTTGAATGCCGTTTTTATTCCTGCCTTGTTAAGAATTCTGCGTAAGGCTTCCGTTTCAAAGTCGTGTGATTACAACTGATATGATTACGAACAATAATTTTTTTCGAAACGTCATCCAGTAAATAATACTGTTTCACTGTGTGATGCATCTAATGAACAAACTAATATGGAATTACTTACTACCACAGTGCCAGAGTTTTACACATATATTAATTCAGCATTATAGTTAATGTTGCTTGATCTGTTCTTTATGCTTATTCAACTGTTGCAACGACCATTCACTTCATCTGAATCGCTCAGGTGAAATCATCATTTTGAGAAGGAGTGTCTTTCTCTCCATTGTATACATATTTCCAATGTATAACATGGTACACAAAGATAGAATATAATAATGAGTTCGAAGATTTAAAGGTGAAAGTCCGGAAAATGAATAGCCGTATTGGTTGTGTCATATTTCTACACCAGTGAGACATCCTGAACCCATAGTTATAAAATGCGAGAAGTATTCGGATAGGTGAAACGCTTTTAATGACCCAGGTTCAATGTTTTGGACAACCATTATTTACAAAGTTTGGAAACATTCTGTGAAATTTAAGTGACTATATGCATAAACTTTCCACAGAATGCACATATATCTAGAAATTTAAACATAAATATTTACATTTTTATTTTTGTTGTGCTTAGAAGCATTTGTAGCGATAGGGTTGTTTTTCCACGGTTGGGTCACTAGCCTCACGCTAAAACTTACCTACTTTTCTGAGCTTAGGATCGAGCACAGTAGATGAGGTGGTAGACTGGATCATGGAAAAGACAGTGGATAGCGAGAAGACAGGAAAATGTTGGATGGATAAGAAAAGTGTAGTAAATGTGGACTTCGCAGACAATTTATATCTAATGTCACACAAAGTCGAAGGCCTACATGCGGAAACCAATAAGTTAGCAGAAGAGGTAGGCAGAGAGGACAGGACTTTCAGAGAATATGAGGAAGACAGAAGAGAGGAAGATACTGGAGATGCCAACAACAACAACAAGCACCATTCACTATCAACTGGCTAAATTTGAATGTGGTCACCTCATTCACTTATCTAGGAATCACCGTTTCAATTACAGTCGTCGGCATGGATAAGGATTTCTAGGGCAGGATCAGAAAGGCAAGAGAGACATAATTCTGAAATCAGTTTAAAAATATTCTGCACTCAGCATGAGGCAGATGATTCAAATTTTCAATACCATTTCATCTACCATATGAGTCAGAAACTTAGCACATGACTAAAAGCAGACTTTTATCAACAGCTGGTTTAGCTGATTTGACACTGAAGATTTCCTAAAGGAATTATCAACAAGAAACTATGGTTGGCGACGAACCAACCAAGAACCAACTGCTCAAGAAATATGCCAAAGTAAATGGAGATGGATCAGATCGCTGTGTGAAATCACTCAACAGGCCCAGTGTAGGCAATGCGAAACGACGGATTGGACATCCGAGGGTATATATGAAAATATATAATGTACGGCTTTACAGGATGATAATAAACGTGTTGAAATGTCTCTTTGCTGAATACTGTTTTCTTAATATTATAATGGGAATTATTCTATTATTGATGAAATAATATATATGACTAATACTTATTATCTGATGGGTTACAGACTTTATAGTGCTATGATATTATGAGTTCCACAAATTTTTATTTAATTACTGATATTCATAAACATAAACTTACCACTTTCACATTCATATACGATACATAAAGTAATGAAAATAGTTATCAGTATAGAGTGTTGCATTGTTCTATTCTTCAATAGATAGTGTATTTGCATTCAACCATTTTATACTTTTTCGCTAATGTTTTTATTTTTCATAACTTCATCTCCAGTTTTTGATGTTTCAGCGGCTCACTATGAGTGTCAAAACTCTCTGTCTCTCTCTCCTCTAAAATGTTTACTATCTCATGTTGTCAACAGACAAAGGCGTCAATCGATAAGATTTTACTTTGCTGTGAATAACTTCAGGCTGAATTAATTATGAATGGTATCTGCTTTCAACAATCATGGATTCATATCAACCCACTTCTACTTACTTATACATACATGTATACGTGTTCGTCAACGTCTGTAAGTTTTGTTTTCAAGATTGATTATTGATGTTTGTTTACACTTTTTCTAGGGAACTAAGTTTATCATATGCAGCATCATGAAAACAAATGTTCACTTTTGTTATTCTGAATCTTCAGATGTCTTTAGTTGTAGAAAGATGAAGCCATTTTTAAAAAATTATATTGTAATAATGCTCACTAGTGACTGGTTATTAGGCAAAGTTCTCTGGAGTTCTAATGAGAAGTCAAGACAAGTGGGGTCCAACAGGTCGGGTGCGAGGAGCTACAACAGACATTAGTTGGAAATCATGGTCCACTGGATTCTGTCTGAGTGGGTAAATGCTCATAGAGCTTGCATGGCAACCTAAAGTTTCTCCTCTTAATCCCCAGTGGGTTCATGACTGCGTGATGCTGAAGAGTCCCTGACAAGGACGAAAAGGCTGTCCAGTACTATATGATGGTTTACAAAGGGTTCTCTAAATGATATCAATCCGTGGTCAAACTTGAAACTAATCAAATCCCTACAAAACTAACATTTAAGAAGTGATAGTCCGTGTGAACTGTCAATAATAATGAATAAAAATGTCATTTGAGTTTTTGAAATAATGCTAGAATAAGTGTATCCTAGTTTTCAAATCTCTGAACCACATAGAATCGCTGAACTGACAGTAAAACTGGCATTCGGATCTTCTTCCTTGTGCTGAGTTCTATGGATCTCTACAGATTTCCTGGTCATGCTTAGTTCTGACAACCTCATCCATCACATCGCGTGTAGTTGAAATAAGGCTGTCCATTTAACTAGACGAGAGTGAACGACTTCCAATTTTCATTTTTGACATGACTAAACCCACTCTAAGTTTCTTAATACCGATGGAATTATTTGACGATCTTTTGGAAGTCTGTAATTCAACCACTTCAACTCAAACACTGGCGCTTTTCGATAAATGCGCTACATTTGCATAGTTACCTAAAACTCTGATTTTTGTGGAATATCTTGTCGAAAAGTTGCAAAAAAACTATTACAATTACTTGCCTTTGAAACACTGAATCTTTGGATATAATATTGTATATCAATTATACTTATAACTATCTATTTGACACTCTGTGCTTGTTTAACACTAACTAATATCTATAATTGTATATATATTGATGGATTTACATGTTCAAGTTGGCTCAAGTCAGTGAGTCTATGATTTCGGTATCATTTTGGTTAACTGTAATTGACTGTGATATTATTATTGTTGTTGTCGCTTGTTACCCTTCTTGTTGTGAATTATGTTCCCGTGCTGGTGTTGTTCTAATTGTTTTATTCCCTGTTTTCCTGGTTTTAAGGGGAGCAACCCACAAGGTCGCTCTCTCTCTAAGTTATAATTTAATGTGACAATCCCCTCCTCAGGCGTGAGGCTAGCAACCCCACCCTGTGAACACAGCTGCTACAGAAACTTCAGCACGATGAATCTCCTTGCGCCAAAAGAAAAAGTCTGTGTGGGGACATGGAATGTCCGCACAATGTACGAGATTGGCAAAGCTGCCCAGATCGCAAACGAAATGAAAAGATACAGAATTCAAGTACTGGGGATATGTGAAAGCAGACGGAACGGGAATGGACTCACCAAATTGTCAACGGGTGAGTTAGTGATCTACTCCGGTCACCCAGAGGATAACCACTCGCACACCGAGGGCGTGGTTATCATGATGTCACCAACGGCAACGAAGGCCCTGATGCAATGGGAGGCGATCTCACCCAGGATAATGACCGCCAGATTCAACTCCGAAGGAAGGAAAGTGTCATTTGTACAATGCTATGCACCGACAAACAACGCAGACCTCGAAAAGGAAGAAGAATTCTACAGACAACAATGGACAATACTCCAGCTGGTGACATTAAAGTACTAATGAGAGACATGAACGCCAAACTGGGATCAGACAACACAGGAAGGGAACTCATCATGGGTAGAGAAGCTCTCGGAGAAATGAATGAAAATGGAGAACTTTTCGCCGACTTCTGCGCCTTCAATGAACTAGTGATTGGTGGCAGCGTATACACACACAAGGATATCCACAAGGCTACATGGGTGTCACCAGATGGGCGAACCAAAACCAAATTGACTTCATCTCAATACTGCTGAAAGAAGTGTAGGCGCAGCCTGCTGGACACAAAAGTAAGAAGAGGAGCAGACATTGGCTCAGACCACTATCTCGTACAAAGGACAATCCAAATCAAATTAAAAGCTTTCAGAGAATCAGGAGCTGCAGATAGACCACAAGCCAAGTTCAACACTCAAAAACTGAAGGACCAGGACACAAAGGATATCTTCACTGCAAGTATAAAAGACAAAGCCGAGACACAAATCAACACTAGCGAAGAGGTCAGCGTCGAAAAGCACTGGAACAACTTGAAGACAGTGTGGAGTCAAACCTGCATGGAAGTTCTAGGCAGAAAGAAGAGACAGGACAAACAATGGCTCACTACGGACACATGGAAAATAATAGAAGAGAGAGGGATGGTGAAACAAAAGATTCTCCAGTGCACCGATGAGCAACAAAAACAGGATTTGAATGCAAGCTACAAGACACTCAACAAAAGAGTAAAGAAGGGTGCCAGAGAAGACAAAAGAAAGTATTATTAAGCCATGGCAAGTCAAGCAGAACAAGCTGTAGGCAAAGGAGACCTCGCAACACTCTACCAAACAACTAGGTACCTATCGGGCAAACGTTTGACACAAATAAAGCCGGTGAAGGATGACAATGGAAAGTCACTCACCAAAGAAGTGGAGCAAAGGAAACACTGGGTTGAACACTTCAAAAGACTTCTAAATCGACCACCACCTACAACGCGCCCAACAATACCAACAACAGAGACAGAGCTACCAGTGAACACCAACCCCCCGACGAAGTCAGAAGTCCTGAAGGCAATCAAGATGCTAAAAGCTGGAAAAGCAGCAGGACCAGATGGAATCCCAGCAGAAGCGTTGAAAATGGACCCAGAGACAACATCGGACTTGATGACGCCACTACTGGAGAAGGTGTGGAAAGAAGGCAAAGTACCCGAGGATTGGCAGAAAGGATACTTATTCAGACTACCAAAGAAAATAGACCTAAGTCAATGCAAGAACTGGCGCGGAATTATGCTCCTGTCCATCCCAAGCAAAATACTAAGCTGCATCATCCTGGAGAGAATCAAAAACACCCTAGATGAAAAAATTCGACCGGAACAGGCTGGATTCAGGAGAAACAAGTCATACATTGATCAAATCGCCACACTACGGATCATCATTGAACAGAGCTTGGAAGGCAGTCACCTCTCTATCTCAACTTCATCGACTTTGAAAAGGCCTTTGACAGCGTCGATCGAGAGGTGCTTTGGAAACTACTTCGCTACTATGGGGTGCCACCGACAATTATACATCTCATCCAACAGCTGTACGACAATGCAGCATGCCAAGTAATCCACAACGAGAAACTTACGGAATCATTCGAAGTGAGAACAGGAGTAAGACAAGCTGGCTGCCTACTATCACCAATGATTTTCCTGATTGCAGTAGACTGGATAATGCGGCAAAACAGTGGGCAACGAGGAAACAGGCATAAAATGAACTCACACAAAAAACTTGGAGGATCTGGACTTCGCCGATGATAAATGTCTGATTTCCCACAAACTGGAAGATATGCAAGCGAAAAGCAACAAGTTGGCAGAAGAAGCATTAAAGATTGGACTCCAAGTGAACATAGAGAAAACAGAGGTGATGAAGATTCCTGGACAAGAACAACAACAACAGACAACAATCAGCATAAATGGGAGGAACCTGAAAGAAACAACCTCTTTTACCTACCTGGGAAGCATCCTTTCAACTACAGGCGGGACTGACAAGGATATCAAAGCAAGAATCAGGAAAGCAAGACAAGCTTTCATTACTCTCAAGTCTGTTTGGAGGTCAACAGCACTTAGCATCAAAAATAAGATCCGGATTTTCAACTCCAATGTGAAGTCAGTGCTACTCACTATACGGATCAGAGACTTTCACTGCGCCTCATGAAGAGCATCTCAAACAAACTACAGACCTTCATTAACAGTTGTCTTCGCTCAATACTCAAGATCAGATGGCTGGCCAGAAAAGATCAGCAACAGGGATCTTTGGGAACGAACCAACCAGGAACCGATTGTGAAACAAATAGGCAGGAAGAAATGGAGATGGACTGGCCACACTCTGAGGAAACCATCAAGTGACATCACTAGACAAGCCATCGCTCGAGTGGAACCCAAAAGGGAAGCGGTGAGTTGGTCGTCACTGCAAGGGTGAGTTGGAGGAGGTCATGTGAAGAGGAGATGAAAACGGGTAGGCAGACTTGGAGCCAGGTGAAGACCCTAGCAGAGAACAGAACGCAGTGGAGACGCACGACTGACGCCCTTTGTTCCTCTAGGAATTAAAGGATACGATAATAATAATAATAATAATAATAACTCAAACACTTAATATGTAACCATAATTATTCTTTTATTTAAATGTTAATCGCTGACTTCAGTACCTAGAGGTTTTTTTCACTGATTTGTGGTATGTTACTTACTATTAATAAGTAGGCTGAGAGTTAGATAAATATTTGTGCTTACAGGCGTCATCGAAGCTATCTTAATATCGGACAACAAATTTAAATTTTTTCGTTATTTTCCCTAAATAGCTTCAGACCAGTTTGTTGAACAGAATGCTGAAATTATTTTTAAACTGGTTTGAATGCGGACTATTATCCCGGCCTTAATAATCCCTACTGAACCGCGTCCATGGCATGGCGGTTATGGCTCTTGCCGACCATGCACGTGGTCCTGGGTCCGATCCCCGGCAAACTCACACCTGATATCAATGGTCGGCCTGCAGAATTTGGGCTAACCATATCACATGCTGAAAATTCCATGCCCGTACCAAAAGTATGGTGCGGATTCAATTTATAACCGAAACTTTGTTTGTCTAAGGATTTGATTGGTCCGATTCAGAAAAATAATATAACTTACCAAATAACATTGTAAGGCCTATAAGGTCAGTTAGGTTACCGGAAAATAGGAAATTTAGCTAGACCTCAAATGACTGACTCTCAAAAGTTAAATAATCTAAAGAAAACGCCAGCCATTCCACTGCATTCAACTGCATTCAATTAAAAAATAATGTGGCATACAGGACTGAAAAGTGATTTAGTTAGATTTCAAGCGAGAGACAATCTAATCACCGAATCTTTGTTCATCGAGTGGCTACCAAAGATGAGCAACGGAATTGTATTCCGTCACAGGACTTGAATTCTACTTATACATTGGTGTTACTTTCCATCTGTGTCTCTGTTGAAGTTGTACTTGCATGTCATATATATATATAATGTGGATTCTCTCAAGACTTGGAACATGCATAAAATCTTAATTTAAAGCTTCTATTTGATAGATTGTTTCCAACATGTAACACACGATGATCTTATGTATCACCAGTTACTCTAGAAAAACTATGGACATACCTTTCAGGGTTTGCAAGACATCTGCTTTGCAGTGTTCAACTTTCCAGGCGCTTAATCAGCTTTTCTCACTTCATTGAGTTGTTTGACTTAGCAATCTCATTGATGTATCCAACGACTTGCAGTCACACAACTTCTGGAAGGCTTAAGAGTGTTTACTTCTTCGACAATAGACTTATTTCCACTTGTGTAATATTTGACTGAGTTGATTCAAGCTGAATAAGTGTTATTTGCTCTGAGGTATTTTTTTCTAAATTTGTGATATCTTGTTTCTGAGTAACGATGTTCAGTAAAGTTTAGGATACCAATTGTTCCTCATACAATCCCTAACAAATTCAGTACACATTCTTGATTCGAACAGCGTTTACATTGAACATCAGTGAACCCATTGAGTGGTAATTCCTTTCTTACCTATCCTTTGTTATACTTCGCTTCGTGTCCAAAGTCCTAATACATATCAATAGTAAGTAGTATGTGTTGATATTTTGTTACACCATAACCAAAACTGTTTTTTGCTGTTGAAATTTAAATCACTTAATATATTATTATTCTATTTGATCCCCACTTATTATCTCATAAATTCCTATAAATAGGCAATATCTGTCATATATTGTTCATTTATATGCCTCTCTCTGTTGAACATTGTTTATTCAAGTCCCTTTATTCTTTATCCGGACATTCCCAGGCCGTTTATTACTTCCGTGGATCGGCCCTGACACAGCTTTGTCGGTTGTTTTCTTATTGACGTAGAGTGATAAGGTATTTGACGACATTCAGCCAAATATACCTCACAATTTCCGGTTTGTTTATTGGAAAAAACAACAGACTGAGTGAAGAAATATGCACTCCTTTTCAATTAGTTCCTTTACCATCGCCTGTACATTAATAAGTAGTTTTTTACATAGAAATTTAATCATTCTTGTGGTTACTCTAGTCCATCAGTTTTAGTTAAACGGAGGATGAAATTAAGAGGTTAAAAGCCATGAAAACAACTAACTATTAGATGTTAGTAACAAGATATCTAAGTTTAGAAGGATGTGCGAAAATTAATTACGGAATCCAAAATAAGTTAATTAGTGGGGGTTAGCGACAAGCTGTTATATGATCGAGAAATTTTTGAAATGACGGTGACCTAGAAGAACTACGTAAAATACAAACAAGTTAATAGAGTTAGCTAGAATTGTTAGAATAACAAGGTGAAAAGATGATTACAAGGGGAAGGGGGAGGAATCGTTTTTATAATCTTTATTATGTAGTTGGCCATGACAAAGAAAGGGGCTATTTAGATGGATTCCGACTGCCCCTCCTGTATGTAAAAATCGTATTCGTAGGCCATTAGAGAGATTGGATGAAATATGATAAATAACTTTGAAAGCTTTGTTAGAGTCGACTTGATGTCCAGTATCGACGAGATGAGCTAGTATTGAGCTGCATATAGCTTTATTTGAACCTTTAACAAACGAAGATGTGAAGTGTTCAGGAATTAGACAATGGACGTGGTTGACCGTACATCCAATTTAACTTGTTCCACACGAACAGTTAAACTGGTGAATGCACATGGTAGAGGCGAAAGAGGGTTGTTCGGTTTTGTTTTCTGAATTGACTATTGGTTGGTTAGTGAATAAACGGTATAACTTAGCTGCGTTAAAAGTCCTCTTGTAGGCTCTTCTCAGACTGTTATGATCCTTGTCGTTAATTTATCATCTTGTTGACAGCTGATATAACCGAGTGGACAACTGCGTGGGACTGACGCCGTGAACAACTTAACTGATATGCTAAACACACCTACTTGTCTGTGGCGCTTTCCACTTCACTGAGTTAAGTAAACATTAAAAAACAAAAACTGGCCCACAACTGTTAGGATGCAATGTTAGTAGGGATAAACACGTCATATTTATATATTTTATAAACACATTAAAATCGGCCCAGAGCAGTGGAAATGAATTGTTCCACATTAATTCAAATGCCTATGACTAATCTCATATCGTTATATGGCACCACATTCTCAATAGGACTATCTAAACAAGAAAATTTTCCTTCTGATGTCACCTGAGTTTAAAAGTTTACATGCAACTGCGGTAGTAAATAAACTGGAATGACAGAAAGAAAGATTATTTTCTGGCTTTCTGAGTATATTCCGAGGGACAAGCTAAGAAAGTAACACTAGGCAGGTTTTTAGTCATGAAACCATTTGACTACTTAATATTGGTAAGTAGTATAGTAAAATTCAATGAAACCGAGAAATATACACTAAATACCCATTGAGTCATGAAGAAAATAAAAGACAGATTCAGCGAAGAAAATTTTCTTTATCGACGAAATCATCTTCAGGGACTGTACAATCGTATTTATACTTACGAAAATATATAGTGGTCTATTATTGAGTAGTAGGGGGTGACATAATTGATATAATTACTCAGAAGTGGCTTTAGAAGTGAAAATTAAAAGTTGTAAATTGCGTGGTACTCAACGGCACAAAGATAGAAATTTGATAAGGTTAAAATTGCTATTTAGTGAGAATAAAGGTATTTGAGTGTCAATTTAACAAGTGTGAAGAAGGTGTGAAAATATCCAAAAGGAGCATATGAGAGTGATGATAGTGAATTAATTATTAAAGCGAATGCTAACTAAAAATGAAATTATAATGAAAAGAAAAAAATCAAAATATATTTTATTCACAAGGAACGATTAGTGAAGAGGTTAAGACCAAGGTAGAATAATTGACTGGACAAACTTTTTCTGTATACAGAGTTCAGGGTTGTATTGATGAATTGATAGAGCCTCCGCCATACACAAAAGCCGAAACCTGACGCCCTTTGTACCATTTGGCTTCACTTTGTAGATGATCTTGAAAGACGATTCTGGTGGAGCTACGTGGCCTGAGTTCACCAAATGCTCAATAATTCAGCTAGTAATTGTCTTACATTGTCCCTTTGCTAACCATGCCAGATAATGTTCAGAGATGCGTTTGGAAAGCGTGCGCTTTGTGCGGCCAATATAACTAGCTCCACACGAGCAAGTGAATTTATAAACACACATTGAGGTGGCCCAAAGCTGCAGTTTATCCTTCACACATCCGTTGATCATTTGTCGTCTGTAGAAGTTGATACGTAGCTCAGCCATAAAGAAGGCTTTCCTCAGGGATCTGCATAAGCGATTCTTCAGGATCTCAGCTGCGGTATCACCTTTAAACTCGACTTCCATAAACAGCAGTTTCTTCGGCACCGTTTGGGTTGTTTCAGGCTTTTCCCTTAACTTCATGTTTTTCTCGATAAATCTCGGAGGATATCCATTCTCTATGAGGACTTGTCTGAGTCGCTCCAGTTCTCCAACGATTGTATCACTTGAACATATCCTCCTTATTCTTGAGGATAAGGAATGGATCAGATTTCTCTTTCTTCTCAAAGGGACCCAGCTATGGAAATTTGTGTACTGACCATTCCATGTTGGTTTCCTGTAGATCGATCTTTGAAGAGAACCATCAGATCTCCTCTTTAGAAAAACATCCAAAAAATGGAATTCCGAGTTAATCTCTGATTCCGACGTGAACTTGATGGCATGATGACAGCTGTTGAACTCCTTAGTTATCAATTCGATGTCCGTATTGTCGTCACATATGATGAAAGTATCATCCATGTATCTTTGGTACAGATGGAAACTGTCGATCGTAGGCCGTAAAATATTATTCTCCAAACTGGCAAAGAAGCAGTCTGCAAGTAAAGGGCCCAATGATGACCCCATTGCCACTCCATCTCTTTGTCTATAAATCGTATTGTTGAACTTGAACTGGACATTTAGAGTGCACCTCAATAGTAGTTCCTTTAAGTAGTGGATCGGAACACATACGTCTACATTATTATCCTCAATGAATTTGCATATAAAGCAGATAGTTTCAGTGAGGGGAACGTTGGTGAAAAGCGAAGTAACATCCAAGGATATCATTTTCTTCCCAGATACATTAGCATCATTTATTGAGTCGACGAATTCAAACGAATCAGAAACACTATGCTTGCAGAGGTTGTTTCTGATAGGTAGGAGGATATCTGTGAGCCATTTGGCAGTAGCATGATATGGGGAATTTGTCATGTCCAAGATTGGACGTAGTGGCACGTTCTCTTTGTGCACTTTCGGCAGACCATATAAACGGGGAATCACGGAACCGGAGGGTCGTATTTGCTCGAGTAATTCAGAGCTGATAATCGACTCGTTCTTCATCTTCTTTAGCATTTGTGTTAGCTTGTCTTCAATTTGTTCCGTTTGGTCTTTCTGGCTACTTTCTTTTGAAAATTTGTTTTCATCTGACAAGACTGATAACATTTTATCGATGTAGTCTTGGCGATCCATCAGGACAATGCCAGCACCTTTGTCAGAGCGTGTCAAAACCAAGTTTTTGTTCTTTAGAATCTCACGTAGTTGTTTTCTGTGCTCGGCTGATATCAATCTTTTGGTAATTTACAACTTTTAATTTTCACTTCTAAAGCCACTTCTGAGTAATTATATCAATTATGTCACCCCCTATTACTCAATAATAGACCACTATATATTTTCGTAAGGATAAATACGATTGTACAGTCCCTGAAGATGATTTCGTCGATAAAGAAAATATACACTATTTTTACGTATTTCTAAATACATTAGATTGGCATTAGGAGTTTTAATGATGGTCTAGTAATATCAGGAATTAAAATTAGAAGCGGTTTCCTTCACTTGAATGGGCGTGATTACTTCAACTACATGCGGTGGAACGAAAGATGATGGGGAGGCCAGTCGTGACTGAGAAAGTGAGACAGGAATTCTTTCCACTGAAATCATTGTAAGGATAGACAGCACTCAACAATAGGAACTACATCCGGATTCTTAATATTAATGTCAACTCACTGACTCTAAACAGTCCAGAGATTTGGTACTAGCGTCATCAAAAGCACATCCAGCTTTATACTAAGTGGTCTACATCTAATCTTAAGTGTTTTCAGTTTTCTAATGACAATATTGATTGCAGCACTGTTAGGTGTCACCCAAAGAATTTAAGTAAATATTGCAAAATATACACAACAAGTGTTTATACGACACCAGACTGCAGTTTCTCAAATATGTATCTATCTTCTCTGAAGAGTTTACTGAATTCGCTGCTTCTGTCTTTGGAAATTCCTCGTCTATAGGCCTTGGGGATTTAAATTGTTGCCATCACAGCTTTCTCAAATCATTTGGTCAAGAGAACCTTGTCGAATTTAATACTTGTCTACGCAAAACCGTAGACTTGACTTTCATAAACGATCGTGACATATACGAGACTCTAAGGAGAGCTCCTTTGATGAATTTCGACCATTGGATTATTCGTATTTTACCGAAAGTGCATGGCAAGTTACATTGAGGGGTTTTTGTTCACCTAATAAAGAAAATACAAGAACGATCCTACTCACATGACAGTATTCAAGCACTTAGATGTATGTTGCATGATACTGACTGGAACCCACTCTTTGATGAAGTGTCAGACGTTACTGTCGCTAATATCACCTACTATCTCAAGTTCTGTTTGGACTTTTGCTGTCCTACTGAAATACTGTTCAAGAGATTTGATAGGACCTCTTCTACACAACTAAAAAAGCTTGGAGGAGAAATGGAGAATCTGTATAAATCACATGACAACGCAGGTGTTCGAACCTTAAACTGTCTGATAAAGTCTGAAATATAATGAAAACTTTTTATCATGTAAGAATTTTTCAAACATCTGGAAAAATTTTAATCAACTTACAAGGAGAAAGCAAATTTCTAGTGGTGTTTATTCTAACGCAAATGCCTTAAGTCGATCTTTCGTAAGAATACAAGCTAACATAACTGGACCGAATGTTTTTATCCTTGTAAATGATCATTTCCCAGGTTTTAGGGAAAAGAATGTATTACCAATTCACAAATCCTTAAGTGCATCACACAACCTAGGTGCCGATGGTGTACAAAGCGTTTTACTTCAAAAGTGTACTGATATTTTGTGTTATCCTCTTAAGGTGTGGTGAGAGCTGTCTGCAAGCCAAAAAAATTTACGTGAATTGTTCGTCCCGAATCGGAGTCATGAGAAAAACAATAACGAAGGTTAACCTTGAGGAACTCGACAACCAATCACAGCAGACTTAACATGTGCAAATACGATTCACAGACATATAGTTTGATATTTTGAGAAATGGCCACAAAAAGAGAATAACCTTCAGCAAGAAAACAACCAATCAGAAGGCGTTGCTTCTCCACTGGCAATAATGTACATAAAAATCTATAAATATCTGTTGATTTTCTCGATAAACGATCTGTTTCTTGGCCCTTGTCTTCTGTCTTTACAGTATATCTAATTCTCGCTAGTCTCAAAACAAGAATCAGTTCATTCTCTGAGCCTGAAGATTTGAATGGTCTGGTCGAAACATACAGTAAAGACTGTGCTGGAACCTCTTCTTGACACCTTATTACAAAATCGATATCCACCTGAATTTATTCACTCGAACATGCGTTGTGGGGAAATCGCTGCTGCCACTGGGTCTAACTGTTGCTAGGAAATCTCTCTTCATGAACCTAGATTTCAGAGATGATGTCTAGGCTGAAATCCTCAAAAATCGTCTTTCCAAGTGCCTGAAGAAAAAGTTTCACTCTGCTACTCTGAGGATTACAATCTCCAGAAAACACCTAAATAAATCATAGGTCAGGGATCAGATACCGTTACTGACCACCTCAAAGTTCATAAAGCAATTGTGATTTTCTGTGGAAAAAGATATAACAGCCATAAATAGCATGGGTTCGGGCTGCTAGTCTCAAGCCCAAACTTTCCTCTTTACTAGGCCTACTACAGGGTTAAGACTGGCTTAGAAGTGCTTCGGCTGGAAGTTTAACCACATTGATATTCGGTGAGCATTCTGTCTCTGGACCACTGGAGCACACTTAGTGACATTGAACTAACACCAAAATAAAAATCCCTTGAATAAAAAAGTCAAGTGGGAAGCGACAAATTGGACATCTAAGAGTGACTTGAACTAAATCATGAGCACAATGGAAATATGCTCGTGAAGACCAGTGTTCCACTTTGATCTCAAGGAATAAATAAAATATTTTATGATATTTAATTATTAAAAACAGGCTGAGAAAAATAACAGTATAAAGGTCTTTTATTTTTTTTCCTTCGCATTCATAACGTTCACAAATTAATTTTCATACACGATGACTAAAGTCTATTCATCACACGCTTTTTCTTCTCCATTTAACAGAACAACTTTGTGAGATGAGCACTTTAATCACATAAGTATGCAGCACAACACAGATCAGATAAGCTATAAATACATTGGAATCAACATGATTTTGATGCTAACATAGAAATTAAATCAGGTAAGCGTATCTTTGTATAATTATTGTTCATAACATCCTCCTCATGCGTTTGTAAATATACTCAATTCTCCTTACACCTCATGGTTTCTTGCGTTTTACATCCAGTGTCTATCTATTTCTCTACCGTTAAGTTTCTTGTTGCTTCATTCGCTGTGTTAAATTCAAAACAACTAGTTTGTTTAGTACGTCAGTGGTTCAGTGAGGGAATACTCATTCAGCAACCATGTAAGTGGTCCTGGGTTCGATTCCCTGTCAATGCACTCTTCAGCCTTGCTTAACCAGTGATAATCCCAGCAAAGAGAGAGATGGTTGGGAGTATGCCTAGCAACCTCATCAAATAAAACGAAAAAATAAACATCACTACCACAGAGACTTCAAAGTTTGGAACCTTATGTTCCACTCAGAAAGTCAACCTATCAGAATAAATAATAACAGCGAATCCCTTTAATAAGTTTGGATAGTTCTATTAGAAGATGGAGATTATCTCAAAAATATGGTGTGATGTATTTGTGCAAAAGGCGTGAAATAATGATATTAGTAATGATTAACAGCTACATAATAAGTGAATTGAAACAGTCTCACCACTGATTACAAATACGAGAGGATGAAAGAGCCAACTATTTTGGCTAATAACATAATAAGTCGTAGGTTTCGCTCTTAACATTATCGCTATCTCATAGGACGCATGTTAAATATGGTATCGTTGAGTTTCTTTACTTGGTTGTACGACCATATAATCTTTTTTATGATGACTTCTAGTCCTGTCTGATGAGACGCAAGTCAGGAAGAATTGCGAATAGAGAGGGTGTTGACAGTCATAAAATATGTATTTAGACCATTTGAAAATACCACTTGAAAACTCTTGTGTTCCAGGAATTCGCCTGACACCAGTTTAGTAAATTATACTTTGCTTACTAACTAAATCTTAAGAGCCATTAGGCTGACAAAATTTGTTTCTGAGTGGGCTCGTTGATTTAAATGCCGCCTCATTTCCAGTGTTGTTGAGAATTTTACACAGAGTATCTGATATTCCTTCTTTATGTGGCAAATGTGTGCGTCGGTGGCACAGTGGTAGAGTGTTCACCAATCATAGAGTTGGTCCGGGGATCGATCTTCGGCCGATGAACTCCTTTACCTCACTAAGCCAGTATTAAGACTATCAGAAAGGGATGGTTAGGCATGAGGCTAGAAACCCCATCCTGTAAAAATAACCACAACTGCTACAGAAACTTCAAGCCTGTAGCTTAAAGCCCCATGTTCCACTGTGAACGTAAAGGAGTAAAAAAAATATTTTAAAATATGGCAGATGTATTACCCCTTATTTATTTTTTTACCATTTTCACTTCTAATTTTATTTTTCTTTTGAGTAAAATTCAGTGCGAAGTTACTTATTCATTTAAATTCCCTGATTTGTAGTTTAGGCTTGTGGTATGACTGCATAAAAACTTAAATAAACCTGCCTTTATCAATTTTCACTGCCCTGATTCAAAGTCTTCGCATCTATGAGAAAGTGACAGTTTCTTATAGATGTTGGTATCTAACTAGCCAGTTTGGGATAGATAACTCACTCTGTTGATTTTCTGAGTTGAAAGTAAATTGAAATTCACCTACTATTGAATTAATGTCCTTGAAGAACTGAGAGGTATGTTGAGATTAAAGCGGAATGAATGCATCATACAGTTAACATTACTGTATCACTCTGTGGTT
>OX235274.1:140420449-140456266 GCA_944472155.2 Trichobilharzia szidati | reverse complement strand
AGGAGGCCGCCGAATGACATCGCACGCCAGGCCTGTGCTCGAGTGGAATCTCAATGGGAAGTGACGAGTGGGTTGTACTTGGGTAACATGGAGGAGATCGTGTGAAGAAGAGATGAGAGAGTTTGGTCAATCGTGGACCCAGCTGAAGAGGACGGCAGAAAACAGAACAAAGTGGAGATCTGTTGTTGAAGCCCTATGTTCCACTCGGAACGCAAGGGAATAATAATAATATAGGTGTCACCGCAACTGCTGGTGAACTTGTAGATACAGTTTGAAGTAGAGTCCACAGAATCTCGTCCTTTAATCGTAGGTACTGAGATGGAGAATGTTAGAGATGTGAGGGAAAGAGATGAGGCGTAGAATGGCTGACCAAAGTATCTGAGCTGCCAAATATATAATTTGATCACCCTTGAATGGCAGATTAATAAAGATAGCTTTCTTTGGTACAGAAGTTGCCTTTTTAAGATGTGACAATTGATAAAGTTTTCTAGATAACCATTGGCTAATTAAAACTGAATGCATGTGTCGAAGCTCATCCATCATGAACCATGCTAGTTGTAAAGTGATTGAATAGAGAAACTACGAAATGACGATATCATCTCGCGAAATTTGTCTTCTAAATGCCTCATTCAAATATACACATGTGATTTATTTTATGATAAATCTGCATTTACCGTTGATCGATTTCTTTGGACCAAACTGTCCGGTCTCTATCAATATGTCGCCTCCTAGGATGTTTACAAGTCCTAAACGGCACGAAATGCTCATCCTGGATCCCACTGCTAATCACTACCAACCGAAATACTCATATTAAACCGCTATAACTTGTACAATTACTACCACTAATATTGTAACGGGAGAAGACAACAGATTTAGTAACGGGATGTTTATTTCCAATTTGATATGCACATTTAGGGAAATTGTGTATGCCGGCATTTATACAGATCTCTCGTGTTGTGCTATTTCTCCCCCCGCCTCTCCGAGCTTCATATTGTGTCTCCTTGTTTTCTTTTCGTGTCTCCCATGTTTTCAAGTATTGGTTTTGTAGGGATTTTGTCTGACTGGTTGGAGGATTTCATCATGAGCTGACATCAGTTAGAGAACCATTGGAAAACAAGCCAGGGAGTACTGGATATATGTTTCGTTAACCCACTTTGGGACTCTTCAGTAGTACGCACTCACTGCCACGGTTCAAACCCAGGACCTTCTGGTTACAAGGCTAGCGAGCTCGTAGACCATTAAACCACTCACTGGGACCTGATCCAATGACCAGCTCATGAATTATAACTTCTGACAATTCATGACATAGCGCGACCGCTTCACAATGCCTCACCTTCAACCTACTGTACCCTACTGGTCACGGCTTCCGACTAGAACCTCAGGTTAACTGCCTGAGTATGTCCACTCACTAGTGAGCTTCAGATTAATTTTCAAGTATTGGTTTTGTAGAGATTTTGTTTGATTGATTGGAGGATTTCATCATGAGCTTACTTCAGTTAGAGAACCGTTGGAAAACAAGTCAGTGAGTACTGGGCAGCTGTTTCGTCCAGCCTTGCTTGGGACTCTTGATCAGTACGCACACACCGGGGTTTGAAACAGCTGTCTAGTACTCACTGACTTGTTTTCCAACGGTTCTCTAACTGAAGTAAGCTCATGATGAAATCCTCCAACCAATAAAAATAACTCCCTACAAAACCAATACTTGAAAATAGATCTGATGCTCACTAGTGAGTGGACATACTCAGGCAGTTAACCTGAGGTTCTAGTCGGAAGCCGTGACCAGTAGGGTACAGTAGGTTGAAGGTGAGGCATTGTGAAGCGGTCGCGCTATGTCATGAATTGTCAGAAGTTATAATTCATGAGCTGGTCATTGGATCAGGTCCCAGTGAGTGGTTTAATGGTCTACGAGCTCGCTAGCCTTGTAACCAGAAGGTCCTGGGTTTGAACCGTGGCAGTGAGTGCGTACTACTGAAGAGTCCCAAAGTGGGTTAACGAAACACATATCCAGTACACCCTGGCTTGTTTTCCAATGCCTCTCCAACTAATGTCAACTCATGATGAAATCTCCCATGTTTCATTGCAACTCTGGTTGTTTATTTCTTCTCTTTGACATCAAATGTCTATCTCTCCACTATTTGATATTTTTGTGCCAATGTACTACTGATAAATCTTGTGAGTAGCACATGCCGTACTACTTTTGCTTATGCTAGAATAGTTATCAGGATTTTAATTTACACTATAAGAGTTTTTTCAGTTTTATTCTCATGTTAATTGATTATTATTATTATTAATGGTGGTAGTAATCTACAATGCACCAGATATATAATTGGTGCTCTATTGTTAGTGAAAATTTGACCTTAAAATAGCACAAACAGACTCATTCACACACACACACACGAACACATAAACAAACAGATACATCTATACACCAACGCTTTCTATAAAAGGTCATACAAGTAACCATGATAACAGTGTATAAGTAGTCTTTATGTGCATATGTATGAGGTGAGTGCAGGGAGGGGGGGCTCGTGGTGCGTGTGTGTGCATGAGTTCATCTACACACAAACATGTTGATCTTGAGAGAGAGAGAGGACAGAAAGAGAGCTTAAAGCTGTTTCTATGTTATACTTATAGTATAGTAACATCGCATACTAATTATACATGGGGAGGGAGATGATATTTCAATGATTCAATTTACAGTTTAATTTATACACACGAGTGCGCGCGCGCGCTCAAGCACACCCACACACACAAACTGTGATAGAGATAAACAAACGAAACCTTGAACATTGAAGATCGGGAGAGAGAGAGAGATATCCAAGGTACACATTATGGATTGGTTATCTATGAACATGTTTGCGTATAGTCATGTTTGAGTGTTTATTTATTTGTGTGTGTGTGTGTATTTGTGTCCTCTGAGTTTATTGTAAACAACATGTGTAAACAAAATGAGAATATAAAATAAATAAATAAATAAATCTATATCATTTTTTGTTCAGTATTCAACTTGTTTTCATCATCGGTACAGGATTTAGAAAACAAGCAACAACTCCAGAAATTTCCCGCTCCTGTAATTTCGTTTCTTTTTGGTCTTATCGTTCAGGGCAAATATATTCAACAGGTATGTGATACACGATAAATGATTTTATTATTTTTAAAAATTCATAAATCTAATTTATTTATTTGTTTATTTAATTTGATTTTATTAACTCAAACGATTTTAATAAGTTCAATTTTTAAGATAGGGAACTGAGTAACTGTGATACTATCAACTGTGAATATTAATTGATTTCATTTAGTGAAACATTGAAACCATTGGACAGCTTTTTTGAGGTAGGTTGTGAGCAACTAGACATCGACCTCAGGGTCATCGGGTTAAATGGCGAGCCTGTTTAAGTTTTCAGTCACTGGAACGGAATGACTGAATGGTCAATGAGATTGCCTTACAACCTGAAGTTCTTGGTGTCCAACCTCCGACGAGAGGGAATTTTTTGATATGGTTGTGTTCTCTGAGCTGGATAGTTAATTTGCGAAGCTTTCATTGCCCCCTACTAGACAACATCTTCAGCGCATACTTCAATTTGAAGTGAGCTCTTAGATTTCTCCACGAGTTTATTAATCATCTCTCCTGGGGACCTTGGACGTGATTGGTTGTTTGTGTGTTTTCACACCTTCTAGGCTACTTGTATTGTCACTCATTGTTTCTTTGACTTCAGCTTTGACCCTTTGTGTGTTGAGGTTCCTTTCTCATCGGTTGATAAATTTTGTCTATCTCGATGTGTCTATTGATTGATGATTCACTGGAATGCCAGGCTTCTAAAAATTCTCTAGCATTCTTGTTGTTTCCTCTGTCTAATATTTGAACGTTGCCTCAGTAGAATTGATGTCCCTGGTAGTCTGTATGTAGTGATATGAGATAGGGAGTGGATATCATGTCTTTTGACAACTAGCTCATGATCATGGGTACGAAGACGAAGGGACGTCCACTTTGGCCAATGTAGTGTTTTTCACAGTTGTTACAATTTACTTTTTAGATGATGTTGGTTTTATCTTCTCTCGCTGTTGAGTCTTTTGGTTGGTGCAGAGCCAGATGAGTGAAGTGATTTTGTTGGCTTGTGTGCTACATCACTTCCTGAAGGTTTGAAGAGTCTTGCAGTGATTTCTGATATATCTTTTATATATGGTAAGGCGATTTTCATTGTGCTTTCCCTTGGGGCTTTTGGTTTGATAGGTTGACTTGGGTGTATATGTCTTCTGATGAAATTCCGTGAATATCCATTCTTTTGGAAGACGTCCATAAGATATCTTTCTACAATTTTCCTTAAGATGGAAGTGCTGCAATGAGTCCTGGCCCTCTTGAATAGTGTTTGTATACAATTCCTTTTGTGTGTTAACACACAAATGAACTCGTGGAGAAATCTAAAAGCTCACTTCAAATTGAAGTATGCACTGAAGACGTAGCTTAGTAGGGCGATGAAAGCTTCGCTAATTAACTATCCAGCTCAGAAAACACAACCACATCAAAATCATCCACCTGAGCTACAAATCTTCTCTATCATATCTAAATGTTACGAGAGGGAAGTTATAGGTGTATACTGCCGAGGAGTCTAAAATTAGGATGAAACCTTCGTCCAGTACTCCTTGGTTTCCAGTGATTTTGTCCAACTGTTGAAAGTTAGTAATTTAACTGTGATGCATTTTACCGTCACAAACTAGAGAACCAAGAAAAACTAGATAGGGACTAAATAATTGTTTCATATTGGTTTGAAGTTTATAGGCAGTTTATTATCCTTCTTATTAATGAGGGCTTGTATTTCGAGTGGAATATGAGATCTTTGAGGTATTACTTTCAGCTGATAAGGTTCTACGACTGTTCATGAGCTTTTCAATATCATTCTCGGGACTACATGCCTTTTGTTGCTGGCTTCCCATTTTTGGCTTCCATTCAAGGGTTTGGATACCACTTGAAGCTGCTCTTAGCGTATGTCTAATCCACCCTTGTTTTGCGTCCTTCATAGGCAGTGAACGAACACTCAAAGTCATCTTTCCATCTTGGATATAGTTAACTAATCATGTTGTGACAATGAATAATGGTCGGAACTACCATGGATTAATTTAAAAGCTTTAGACGATTGAATAATTTCGTATCTGTTCGATGGTTACGTTGTCATTGTGATTGGCAACGGTTCTGGGTTCAGTGTTTACTCAAGTAAAGAGGACTTGCAGACAAAAACTATGGGAATAAAAAGAAACAAATTTCTAGTCCTCTCAATCTCCTAAAATTCTCCACCTGAGTTCGGTACATGTTCGTCGGTGCCTTAATGTTATTACACTTACCAGCTATGTGGAAGTTTTGAGTTCGATTCCCGGCAGAGGTAGTCCTTAACCTTGCCTAGTTTACCAATAGGTGGTAAGCCTGGAAAAGAGGAATGGTTGGGTGTGGGGCCAGAAACCACCCCCCGGTCTCCCCTGTATAATCAATACCACCGCTACTAAGGCCTATGTTCTAATTGGGACGTGTAGAAATGGAGAAAAAAAGAAGGTTTTGGTTCGCAACAAAAACTACAATTTCTAGTGACCTAAATTGAAATTAGACGAATTCCTACAGCATTTTAACTGATTAAAAAAGCCCATTAAATATTTTTGAAAGGAATGGTTACTGAACAAAGAATATTCACATTTTCGATAACCTGCTCTTCATCAGGCTATACAGTTATATATCCATCCATAATAGTGAGTGAATTAGTGTTAATAATAACAACTTTGAATCAATAATAATGATAATCATATCAATAGATTACAGTTCAATAGCATCAACATAACACTACACTTTGAATTTCTGACAGAGAAATTAGGGAAGATAGTAATAAAAATTGATGAATTTATAGTCTTCATTAAAGGCTAGCCAGGGCAGTAATAGTGGCTGTGTGGACTTGCTTCTTCTGCACACAGAGCACCCGGTTGTTTAAGGTGAACCTCAACAACCCCTGTTGTTTGGAGTTTTCGGTACCTGGATGCTTCTGGCAATTTATTTGTTACCCGGTAGATGACAGAGAAGGATTCTCCAATGTTAGCTAGCTTTGTGGTCAGTCAGTTTGTACCAGGTGGTCTAATATTGAACTTTTGATGGTTTTTACTGCACCTTTACTCAGCCATACTGATAGATGTTCAACAGCACGAAAAATCAAGTTCCTAAATCAACGGCTAATATAACTCGGTCCATCACAAGCGCAATTGAATTGGTAGATACAGTTAGAAGTGGCTAGTCTAAGTACTTTATCTTTCAGTTGAGGAATCACAACCGGTCGTGTAGAAATTATGACGTGTAGATTACCAGCGTTAAAAGTCCATCGAACCGATTTTCTTAACCTGTTAGTAATTAATTCACTCGGTACTTCACCCTTGAATTGCAGTCGTATATTTACTGATAGTGAATAGTCCTTTTCAACTTTCTTACTCATATGTTTCCTGATGAACTTCTCTGGATAGCTATTTTCAATTAGGTTGTCATGTATAATCCCAAGCTCTAACCCTTTGGCTGAGGGTCCTCAATAAATTTCTTTTGTACTGGAGAGGAATGCACCTATGAAAATGTGTATATCGTCGTGTCCAATTACTTTTCGTATGCAAATTTCTCTCTATACTACCATCTGGTGTTCTTGTAAGGAGGACATCTAAGAAGGTAATTAATTCTATTTTGGGATTCCTCTTAGCGCGTGAATTTCATAGCAGAATGTACTTCATTGAATCCAGTAATTATTGTACTCCTATCCGAATCATAATCACAAAGAATAAAGGTGTGTCATCCATAAACCGGCAATAAAATCAGAATTTTCTGATAAGGTGGTTATTCAAAGGTCCAATTTCTACATTACTTAGAAAGAAATCTGCTAAAATGGGACCCAATGGGGAGCCAACACTTGAAATTTGATCTACCTGTCAACGGTGACTAGCTATGCGACGAACTTGCCTAGAGTTGTAGTGAGAATATGTGACCAGCTAGTGTGGTAACACATATCCACCGATGACACTGGCTGGTGGCGGCGCTATATCTCTATCTACCTCGGAAAAGGTTATTACTGGAAGGGTGTAAACAGACAAATAATGTATTTGTTTGCATCACTGTTAATTATGAATAATACAATCGTTCTATATACTACTAATTGACTGATATCAGTAGGTGGATACTACCCACATCAACCAGGTGTGCTTACTCACCAAACTGAATCGACCTAAACACCCGACTGCTATTTCGCTCGTTTGCAGCCGAACTTACCAGTGGTGTAGCCTGTCTGACTAACCTCAGAAAGTCAAATCAATCTCAAATTATTCTGACAGTTTGATTAAATATTATTAATAATCAATAAATTTGAGGAATGCAGAAAGTAGAAAGTGAGGAACTACCCTTCCTAAAAATAATCAGTGAAACTCTGTCTGAGGAGTTTTACTTTAGGTAAACGGCTTCGTAACTGAGGAAATTATTTTATAGATTTGAGTGTGTGTGTGCTGTTATCAGCATGTAGATAGTGTGTATATATTACAACTGACAAACCAAAACGAATGATTGGGACGCAAACGAAGGATTTGCTAGATATTTAATTCGATTTTAGATTTTCCCGTCGATTGATTCGACCGAAGTGCTCGGTCTCAGGTTGACCTTGTCGACTTCTTGTGCAGATGCTTCGACGATGTCTGCTGGGCATGTAATTAGAAGTTAATTGGTGGATGGTGACTAGCAGTGGAATCCAGGATAATGCGCATTTCGTCCTATTTGGGACTCGTCAGCTGGATGTGCCAGCATTCCCCAGTCACTAATTTCGTATCGATTTTTTGAATTGGTTCAACTAACCAACATTGTCATACAGACATCAGTTATCACGAGTGTCCTATGAATAAATCTTGAACAGATCTTGAAAAAATTTGTCATTCAAGGATAATCTCTCCTGGAATTAGCAACAGTATCAATCAGTGACTTGAAAGTCTCAACTCTGACTGAATAAATACACACACACACACACAAAGAAATCAATAATACTCCAGTCACAATACACCAGTGACTAACTATCGATTATATTGGGTTACAACATTATCCGCCAATCATTAGACGTTCTGAGTGATCAAGTGAAATATCCGCTTCCTTATTCTCTCTTTATTCCTCATGAACAGACATAAACAGAAATCCACATATTCAGTCGTCATAGTTAGTCTTTCATACAATGAGATCAAAATAGTCGGATCAATAATAATCCCCATTGACTGGTATTACTTATTGCATAAGGAGTGATCAGAGAAATTCAGTACCTTGAGTCGAACATCCGCAGAGTATAAAGTGGCAAATGTTAGTTAATTCCAATCCTCAGTGTTTATTAATGTTTCCTTTAGTTCCTAAAGGAACATAGGGCTTCAACCGCCCGTCTCCATTGCGTTCGGTTCTCTGCCAACGTTTTCACCTGGCTTCACATGACCTCCTCCATGTCACCCTCGGACCACCAGCTCGTCGCTTCCCCTTTGGGTTCCACTCGAGTGATGGCCTGGCGCGTGATGTCAATCACTTGGTGGTTTGTTTTCTCAGAGTATGGCCAATCCACCTCCATTTCTTCTTGCATATTTGATGCACAATTGGCTTCCTGCTGGTCCAATTCGTTTATCATCAGAGATCCCTTTTGCTTATCTTTTCTGGCTGGCCGTCTGATCTTGAGTAGTATTGAGCGAAGACACCTGTTGATGAATGTGTTTAGTTTGTTCCAAGTGCGCTTCGTGACGCGGCGCCAAGCCTCTGATCCATATAGTAGTACTGACTTCACATTGGTTTTGAAAGTCCTCATCTTGTTTTTCATGCTGAGTGCTGTTGACCTCCACACAGATTTGATAAAATGGAAGCTTTTCTTGCTTTCCCGATCCTCGCTTTTATATTCTGGTCAATTCCGCCCGCCTGTAGTTGAAACGATGCTTACCAGGTAGATAGGTAAAGGAGGTTGCTTCTTTCAGATTTCTCCCATTTATGCTGATTGTTGTCTGTTGCCATTGCTGTTGGTGTTGGCCAGGAATCTTCATCACCTCTGTTTTCTCTATGTTCACCTGAAGTCCTATCTTCTCTGGATGCTTCTTCTGCCTCAATGTTTAGATTGAAAGAATGTAAATGAAGCTCTCTGAGATGTAGCGAGTAAGAGGTGAGAGATATTTCGTTGACGTAATGATAGATACACATATCAGTAGTATGGTGTCTATTTGTTGGGGAATTGAAGTTTACTGTCAAGTGACTTAATCCCCAGCGATCCACGGTGTGATTCATTGATCAGTTAGCGTCACAACTTAATTGTCAATATTTACACAAAAACTCTGGTTATCCATGTCTGATATCCCTAATGCTTTGACTAATCTACACATAAGACTTCTCTGAGGTACTGCTCATTTTGTACGTATATAAGTTACACATCCTTCTACTTCAGTCGATATCTACGGTTGTCGGCATGCTATGAAATGAACAATTCCACTCTGTAACTCTTTTCTTTCCACTAGTTCTTATCCACTCTACACAACTGTATTGATTAGTCATTTTCTTACACGTATTATGTCATCCCAACTTCTGATCCCTTTTCTAATTTCCAGCTAGTCACCCCTTCTAGATTACACCTTATATTACGTAATACTTTTTCAAGGACATATTTTAGCAGTATCTGGTTGATTCTCTTATTAATTCTTTGTTAAATATATGAATAGGATTGTACAGCAGCTTATGAAAATGAATCGTCAAAAAGAAAATTTTCTTCTCTGTTTACGTCTTCTTTTTCTTATAAGTAGTGGTCAGTTCGCACGATGTAGTGTCTATCACCGGGATTCAATCATCAGTATTTCTTCCAACTGACTGACTGACTGATCGTGAACTAGACAAACCGTGGTTATTCATTTACAGTACCTTAATACAAGAAAGTATACGGTTAATCACTTGAACACTGCTCGCACACTGAGATGTTAAAGAAGATAAGTGGAGATAGCAAAATATGTCACCTTTCAGAGAAAAGGCAAATGACTAGAAATTACATGATCAATAACGTACAAGTCAGCGAAATTATCAACGAAAATTCAATGACACATCGTTTCGTGATGTAAGTATAAAACTTGGGCACTGTTATGGTAGAGTATAACTCCATTATGGATAAAATTTTATTTTGATAAAATCAGACAGTGTGTTTTCCAGTAATATTTACTGATGAGTATGTTTCGAGCACAGTTAATCACTGCTCGTATTCATATCACTACACTACTCACACAACTTTCTTGCTTCGTCTATATACGTGAGCAAAAATTGATTAGACATATGAATAAAATCAATATAATAATTGCGTGAAACAGAAAGGAACATAAAGTACATTCGGAAATAATATTGGTGTTATCAATAAAATACAGTTGGATGAGAAATAAGATGTGTTGTTAGTCAATAAGGTGTGAAATAAGATATTTTTATAATGAAATTAAGTAACTTGTTAGTATTAGATGGTTGGAGGCAGTCGGCAGGAAGCCTTGGACCTAGGTTTCGTGCTAGTTGGCACTCATCAGCACTCATCAACCTTGAAGGAACTGATGTCCCTTCTGAGATTCGAACCCGCGTCACCCAGTGCTGCAGTCAGAGCTGAGTGTGACTAGTGTGCAATCAAAAATATCCAATACAGTCCTACAGGAGGTCAGTCGCGAGCCTGAACAGCTCAGTGGTAACGTCTCTTACTGCAGCACTGAGTGACGCGGGTTCGAATCTCAGAAGGGACATGAGTTCCTTCAAGGTTGCAGATACGCCTTGCTGATGAGTGCCAACTAGCACGAAACCTAGGTCCAAGGCTTCCTACCGATTGCCTCCAACCATCCAATACCAACAATTCACGCTGCACCGTAATGACGAGCCATCTAGCATGGTGGCCACATTGCAAACATGACTGATAGAATTCAGTCTGCACCGAAGATAGGACTAGACACATTACACTAGTTACTGACTAGTGTGCAATCAAACATAAGTAACTTGTTAGAATGTTATAGTTGGAATTCAAATACATTTTAACATTATTCATTATCCTCCTCTGATTTGACTGACTGGTGGTAATAATATCTCCCATATCTCTGGTATTTGCGTTGAGTCACTTCTATTGCATGTATTGTGTTGGGTGTAGATTCGATGAAGCAGGCATGATCCAATAATCAATCTCTCTCTCTACCTACATACCTATATTACATTTTAGAATTTTGACTCTGTTCTACCCTATTTTGTTACTGTGTGTATTAATGCATGCAGTGCTATTGCTGAGTTTTTCCTGGGGTCAATCATTCTCATCATATGTACACTGATAACACTAATATTGTTTCCGAATGTACTTTATCTTCCTTTCTGTTTCACACAAATCTTATATTGATTTTATTCAAATATCTAATCAATTTTTAGTCATGTATGAAGGTGAAACAAGAAAGTTATGTGAGTAGCGTAGTGATATGATTATGCGCAGTGATAAATTTTACTCGAAACGTGGTCATCAATAAATATTACTGCATAACAAACATTGTGTGTGATTTTATCAAAATAACAATTTTATCCATAATGGAAACACAACGTTTCATCTAGGTTAAGGTCAAATGTCTAGACGTCAGCTTATATTTATGACATTGATTAATAGTGTGCCTACTTTCAATTCTGAAAATTTGCATCAATTTCACACGAACATTTTAAAAGTTCAACTGCTACTCTCTGACTCTTAGCATCTTGGACACCAAGTGAGACGTCATTGACTGAACAGTTTAAATTGATAATTGTACAAGACGTAAAATCTCCGTAAACACAGATATGCTTTCTCTGACATCAAATCTATCTCGCTGCAATCTGATGTTTTTCTGCCTATGAACACCTCTTTATAAATATACTACTGATTAGTCTTATCAGTAGCACATTATTATATTATTATTTCCTTTAATTCCTAGAGGAACATAGGGCTTCAGCCGTGCGTCTCCATTGCGTTCGGTTCTCTGCTAGAGTCTTCACCTGGCTCAAAGTCTGCCCACACGTTTTCATCTCCTCTTCATATGACCTCCTCCAAGTCACCCTCACCCTTGGACGACCAACTCGCCGCTTCCCTTTCGGGTTCCACTCGAGCAATGGCTTGTCTACTGATGTCACTTGATGGTTTCCTAAGAGTATGGCCAATCCACCTCAATTTCTTCCTGCATATTTCTTTCATAATCGGTTCCTGGTTGGTTCGCTCACAGAGATCCCTCCTTGTTGCTGATCTTTTCTGGCCGGCCATCTGATCTTGAGTGGTATTGAGCGAAGACAGCTGTTGATGAAGGTCTGTAGTTTGTTTGAGATGCTCTTTATGACGCGCAGTGCAAGTCTCTGATCCGTATAGTAGCACTGACTGACTTCACATTGGAGTTGAAAATCCGGATCTTATCTTCGTTTTGATGCTGAGTGCTGTTGACCTCCACACAGACTTGAGAGTAGTGAAAGCTTGTCTTGCTCTCCCGATTCTTGCTTTGATATCCTCGTCAGTTCCGCCTGTAGTTGAGACGATGCTTCCCAGGTAGGTAAAAGAGGTTGTTTCTTTCACGTTCCTCCCATTTATGCTGATCGTTGTCTGTTGTTGTTGTTCTTGCCCAGTTATCTTCATCACCTCTGTTTTCTCTATGTTCACCTGAAGTCTTATCTTCTCTAGATGCTTGTTCTGCCGACTTGTTGCTTTCCGCTTGCAAATGTTGCAGTTTGTGGGAAATCAGACATATATCATCGGCGAAGTCCATATCCTCCAAGTTTTGTGTGAGTCCATTTTATGCCTGTTTCCTCATCCCCTACTCCCTGTCGCATTATCCAATCTACTGCAGTCAGGAAAATCATTGGAGATAGTAGGCAGCCAGCTTGTCTTACTCCTGTCATCACTTCGAACGATTCCGTAAGTTTCCTGTTGTGGATTACTTGGCATGCAGCATTGTCGTACAGCTGTTGTATGAGATGTATAATTGTCGGTGGCACCCCGTATTAGCGAAGTAGTTTCCAAAGCGCCTCTCGATCGACGGTGTTCATCGAAGGCCTTTTCAAAGTCGATGAAGTTGAGTGAGGTAGAGAGGTGACTACCATTCCAAGCTTTGTTCAATGATGATCCGTAGTGTGGCGATTTGATCGATGCATGACTTGTTTCTCCTGAATCCAGCCACATTTGAAATCTACATCTAACTCTTACGATAAAACTGAATTAGAAAACTTTCAAGGAATTGCAAATATCCGTATTCCTTTATCTTCTATGGTATTCAGACATTACAACGAGTAGTCAGAGTATCTTCAGGAGATTTAATCTCCCACGATGACACTTCGTATTGTACATTTTTCTGACAATAACACTGAATTTCACTACTAGTAATGATTTAAATTGGGGTACATTAAATTATTTAAAATTATTCATTATCACTGTCAACCATTCCTTCGGTTTCCAGTAGAACATAGAACCTCTTGAACACATTTCTGTTCACCATAGTTTTCTGACATCAGTTTCAAAAGGTGGAGTTCTACAACTGCCGGAAAGCTTCCATCTCCCCTGTCGTATAATCTTCTTCATGTCAACTTGGGATGTCAAATCCATCGTTTGGTTCCCATTCAGGTTCTAATCAATGTTCTGATGTGTGATGCCATTTGAAGGCCTATCTCTTTGAAGTGTGTTCAACCCATTTTCATTTTCCTTCTGCATATTTGTTTGGCAGTAGGTTTGTAGTGCACCTTGAACGTTTGAATTTTTGTTTTAACGCATTCACCCACTTTTGGCGCTACACCATCTTTTGCTTCTCGACATGACTGTACGTACGTGGTTCACTCCCTTGTTGTGCTATCATCTTTCAGCGCATTCTTCGAGCTTACTACCCAGTCGAGGCATCAGATAAGTTGTATGACATCTTTATCTGTAAAAATTGATATTTCATTTGTGTAAAATACAACTCCCTCTAAGAAACACTTCCAGTCTCAAGTCCTTTTACTTTGATTTAGTTAGTCAGTACGTACACGCTAGCTAGGGAACTGATAAGGCTATTAAGCGATGAAGTATTTAGCAAACGCAGTTATTAGACGTATGTCCTAAGTATAACCCAACACTTACAGGTTCTTGATTGGTGTGCCGCAAGAGTCCCCTGTTGCTCGTTTATCCTTTCCCGTCATCATATTCTATCAAGTGGATTTCAGTTAGCTTACTCAAAATCAAGAATTATACAAGTGACCGTCACTGGTGATCTGAGTCACCTATCAGTAAAGTCATCAACTGTCTTGCGATAAATTTAAACAACTAAGCCAGCGAAACTTTCTTCATAATTGTAACAAGAAGCATGAAACCTCGCTCTTCAAATAAAACTCTTCACTCTATCCTGACTGATTCCTGCAGATACCTAGTGAAAAAGACATGTTAGTCACCTTTGTGAAGGAACAGTTGATCTCCTTGGGGAATCACCAAATGTTGGTAACGCTGACAAGCTGAGAGACTGAGTTTTGACGTAAAGCCTAGTAAAAAATTGCTGCGGATCAAGTTTCCAAATCCCACTGTAACAACAGAAGACAAGGGCAAGTCAACAGAACGCTTATTACGGAAAATCAACACATATTTATAGATTTTGATGTACATTATTTTAGGTTAATGGTAGTAGAAAATATAGTCTGTTGATTGGTTGTTTCTCACACAAAGTTAACGTTGCATCTATGGGGGCTGTGTCAGTTCATCTATATGTTAACTGTATCCGCCTGTCCATCTTGACCTTGTTTTCACATGACTAACATTGACCTCAATTATTGTCAACCAGTTTGGCTAGCAAGCATCTCTCACCACACCAAGAAACACAAAAAGTAGAGAAATGACAAAGAAGAATAAATTCGAAAGAACTCTGATGGACAGAAATATACATGGAAAAACATGAGAATTGAATGGATCTGAGAGATTTTTAAGGATGAATGTATCCGCACCACTGAGAACGATTTTGAGCCATATCGACTAACGGGGTCTCCATCTATTGGCTCTTAACACATGTGGCAGTCTACACCTCCCTACGTGGTTGAAACCAACTACGAAAGACTTCATGGACGGAGATCAAGTTTTAGTTTGATCACTACTAATCCCTCTACAACCTAATCTGATGTTAGCTAAGATTGCTTGTAGAGGAATGTGGTGTCTCGTCAGGCGCCGTTCTTGTCTCAGTCATCCCAGTCGATGTAGTTTCACATCCGTATCGATTAACTTGCCCTCCTTGCCTAATACTATATGCTTAACTTCAGTGTTACTCACCGTACTACACCACTTAAGAAGGTGAGGTAGACAGCAAACATCTGTGGTCAGAGACAGTTAGCCTACTAATGTCTTCCAGTTTCAATGGCCGTATCTCACAAACACATAAAGAAGGATGGAATAAGCTAGTGCGTAAGTCCTTTGATTTACGTCGGAGAAAGCTTAAGCTGTTAAATTCCACATGTGACTTTTGTATCTGTACTCAGAATTGGTCGTTAGTCAGTCGATTTAGGCTCATACAAATTCCTAAACGGGTTAAGTGGTCAGTATACTCAAGCGATTGACTCCATATCTTTAAACTGGGAGTCGATGCAGACCAGTTCTGTCTCACCATTTTACATTTGAAAGAAGTTGGCGAATCGTATGCCAAACATTCCAGGATTTCTGTTAAAGGTATTTAGAAGACTGGGAATATTTT
Source organism: Trichobilharzia szidati (assembly GCA_944472155.2). Taxonomy (NCBI): domain Eukaryota; kingdom Metazoa; phylum Platyhelminthes; class Trematoda; order Strigeidida; family Schistosomatidae; genus Trichobilharzia; species Trichobilharzia szidati. The sequence goes on along the minus strand of OX235274.1, from coordinate 140,440,564 downwards.
TCAATGTCTTCACCCAGGAAGACAATGTCAACTGCATGCTCTAAGTCGGCGAGAATCGTTGCTGGCAACAATTAAATCTTTAAGTCCCTAATGTCAGCTAGGGATCATCCTGTGAATACTTCTATGATGAAATTTTAAACAATGAAGAGACACTGAGCATCTCTAACGAACAACTCTGGTTGTTATCACTTCAGATGATGACAACTGTCCGTCACGTGTTATGCGGCTAGATGGCGCTGACTGAAAATAGTCCGGAGGAAACTGAAGAAAGCAAATATTCTAAGTTCGAGACACCTGTTTCCTTTGAATATTTTCAACAAAGCAAGAAAGAATATACATATGCAGGACAAATGGAGCTTTTTTACCTTTTTCATGGCTTTTCTTTTACTGTTGACATCCTAAAAATGACACAATTTATTACAAGTAAATCTAAATAATAATGTGCATCGATGGCACAGCGGTTAGGACTCTCGCTAACCATGCACATGGTCTGGGGTTCGATCTCCAGCCAACGCACACCTGATATCAATTGTTGGCCTGTTAAATTTCGGCTACCGATATCACATGCTAAAAATTCCATACTTGGATCAAAAATACTGTGTGGACGCAGGCTATAATAAAATAATAATAATAAATATAACATATTATTATTGTTTCCTTGGATTCCTAGTGGGACATAGGGCTTCAAGTGCACATCTCCACTTGCTTCTGTCTTCTGCTGTACTTTTCACCTGCATCCACGTTAATCCATACTGTTTCATTCCTCTTCACACGATCTCCTCCATGTCACCCTTGCACTGACGAACCACTCGCCGCTTCCCTTTCGGGTTTCACTCGAGCGTTGGTCTGATGCGCGATGTCACTCAACGGCCTCCTCAGCGAGTGTCCAATCCATCTCCACTTTCTCCTGCATATTTGTTGAGCGATTGATTCTTGTTTTGTTTGTTCCCATAGTTTCTTGTTGGTGATTCTTTCCGGCCATCTGATCTTGAGTATAGAGCGAAGACAGTTGTTGATAAAGGTCAGCAACTTGTTGGAAATATTCTTTGTGACCCACCAAGTTTCTGATCAGTATAGAAGAACTGACTGACTTGACGTTTGTATTGAAAATCCGAATTTTGTTGTTGATGCAGGCTGAGTGACGAAGATTTCCAGATTGGTTTCAGGTTGATGAATGTGTTTCTCACCTTCCCGATTCTCGATTTGACATCCTCGTCCGTTCCTCATGTAGTTAAATATAACATCACTGGTAATAATTTCACCCCGTTGGACATTTTACAATTCTCAGAATAATAATGAAACAAGAGGTATGAATACGTGAGTCGGTGGCACAGTTTTAGAGTGCTGGCCGACCACGTAGGTGGTCTGGGGTTCGATCCCCGGCCACCGACGTACTCCTTTACCTCGGTAAGCCAGCAATAAGACTGGCAAAGAGGAAAGTTGGGAATGAGGCTAGCAACCCCATCCTGTAAAAATAATAATCATCACTGCTAAAGAAATTTCAAGCCTCTAGCTTGAAGCCCTCTGTTTCACTAGGAACGTAAAGGAATTAAAAAAGGTGTGAATACAAGAGATTCCATGATTTCACAACTAGAGTTTAAAGATACATAATATGACGGAGATGACACCACAAGACAGGCCCTCGAGTGGAACACGAACGGGAAGCGGCGAGTTGATCGTCATTGCGAGGGTGACATGGAGGATGTCCTTTGAAGGGGAGATAAAAGCATGTGAGCAGACGTGGAGCCAAGTAAAAACGTTGCAAGAGAACCGAACGCAGTGGAGACCTGAGCCGCTGAAACCCTATGTTACTCTAGGATTTAAAGGAAACAATAATAAATAATAAGAATATGACGGACAGCTCAGAAGTTGAGAGGAGAGGGGAAGAGTGAAAAGATACGGTCAGTGAAGGTAAAGTTATGACGTAAACAAAAATCCAAATAAATTGGAAGCCTAATAATGAGTTAAGCTCAGCGCCAATGAAGATCCAAATCAGCTGGTGGTTGTGACACAAAAAGATCAAAAACATAAGAAGGAAGATCTAGTTACTGTATTAGTGTGAAGGTGATTAAACTATCCTTGTATATACACAAGTTAATTTACAATCCTCCAAAAAGAGGTAACGAAGAATTTCCTGAGTGTTCTAAGCTCCATATTCTATGTCAATCAATAGCCTAGCGGTTGTACTTGTAAACACTTTCCTAGTTTTCATATGAAGACTTTTGGGAATATGCTCAGGAAATCTGGCAAATGCTTGTCAATTGGTAAATCGAAATTGGAGTTAATCTGATCAGGATAACTGTATACTTTCGAACGAGTTAATGAGCATTTCAGTGTCTGCTTCTATACAAGCTTGATTACTTGTTCGATTCTTGTTGGAACTGCTCCATTTTTCATACGTGATTAGTATTTTTATTGTTCCCTTGGGTTCCAAGTTGAACATAGGGCTTCAACAGCACATATCCATTTTATCATGTTCTGTGCAGTCTTCTTTAGTCGGTTGCAAAATTGCCAATTAGCTCTCGAATTCTCCTCCAAGTGTCTTGGAATCACGCCTTACTCATCGTTAAACTCAGGCGATGGCCTGGCACGCAATGTCATTCGGTGGTTTCCTCGACGTGTGTCCGATCCATTTTCATTTTCTTCGGAATATTTGCTGAGAAGTAGATTGTTGATTGCTCTGCTCCCAGACTCTCTTGATACTCTATTATTTCCTGCAGACCATCTCATCTTCAGTATGGAGCCAGAGAAGGGAGCAGATGTTGGTGAAATTCTGCGGTAGCTTGTTGGAAGTGCTTTTAGTGATGTGCATTGCAAGTTTCTGAGACATTTTGAAGAAATGACTTCAAATTCGTGTTGAAAATCCGAATCCTGTCGTTTATGCCAAGGAGTGAAGAAGATTTCCAAACTGGTTTCAGGTTTGTTGATGAAGACGTACCTTGCCTTTCCAATTATACATGACTCGCTTTGACATCTTCATCCGTTCCGCCTTGCTATGGTTGAAACCGCGCTTACTAGATAAGTAAAGGAAGTAACCTCTTTCAAATTTTTCCCATTTGTGGTGACCGAGGCTAGTTATTGTTGCTGTTGCTGTTGATTAGTTGGTTATCTTCATTACCCTCGTCTTCTCTATGTTCATCTGGAGTTCTGCCTTTGTTGTCTGCCTCTTTTCCCAGACTCTTGGTTTCTGCCTGTAAGTCTTCGAGTTTTTGTGGCGTGAGACATTAATCCTCGGTGGAATCCAGATCTTCCAGGGTCTTCTTATTGCTGTTCCAGAGTACCTCTGTATTATCGTACCCCTCTTATATTAAAGTCAGATAAAAAGGGGTTTTCTTTCCAACTGTATTACAAGTTTTAGTCTGATTTGTTTTTCTTCTCTTCTGTAGTTTAGAGTAGTTACTTGCTTATAAATAAAGACCTCTACCATACCGTTTCACTTATAAACTTGTTTTCTATTTTTCTTATCATTCCAAATCCAACAGTGACAATCAGTCAAGCACAAAACAGAGTCACTAATTTTCCTGGCTTGAATAATGTCACTATTTAACCTGTCATCAATACTGTCATTTATATCATTGCCATCCCTACGAAGTGATACAGCTTCATTATCACGTAGTAAATCATCACCTGTACTTTGTTCATCGCTCCCAGCACCGTCATTACCATCATCGGTAGCACTAGCACCAGCAACAGTATCCAAATTTCCATCACCTTCATCCTCAGCATTATCTCTATCATCATTACCTGGTTCATCAATGTCTCAATCGCGCTATTATTCATTCTCGTCTTTGTCATCATCATCGTCTTCTTCGTCTGTCTCCTCACGCTCCTCCCCCTCCTCCTCCTCCCCATCATCATCATCATCATCATCATCATCATCATCATCATCATCATCATCATCATCATCATCATCATCATCATCATCATCATCATCATCATCATCATCATCATCATCATCATCATCATCATCATCATCATCATCATCATCATCATCATCATCATCATCATCATCATCATCATCATCATCATCAGCAGCAGCAGCAGCGGCAGTTGCGAAAAAATCCTCATCTTCAACATCCAAGTCGTCCCCCTCATCATCTTCATCCTCGTCAACATCATCATCGTCTTCGTCTTCCTCCACCACTTCTTCCTCATCGTCATCGTCTTCCTCATCCTCCACGACGTCGTCATCATCATCTTCGACATCATCTTCGTCCTCCTCCTCATCAACAACATCGTCGACATCATCTTCGTCTTCCTCGTCTTCATCGGTATCATCGTCGTTATCATCAGCACTGAAAAGACGGAGTCGTCGAAAACACCATCAAGTTAACCATCATTGTTGTATAGTCCATCATCATTACCATTATCACTATTATTGGCTGATTTATCGACATCCTCGTACGATTCACTTGCTGCGGTTTCATCCACATCCACATCCCCAACATCATCATCACAATCATCATCATCATCGATTCAGTCGTCACTGAATACACCGATATCATTAGCCAAACTTATCAATGTCGTTAAATTACTTCACTCTCCTTCACTATTGTAAACCCGATAATCATAATAATGATAATTTCAATCATATTTGACTATCAACTGAGTGAGTCCAGTGTAACAAGAGAACATGATGGTGTTTTAGTTGCAGGCTTATTTATATTGACAGATTGATCTACATATGTAACAACATAAGACAAGGGCCAGGCAACAGAACGTTTATTACGGAAAATCAACACATATTTATAGATTTTGATGTACATTGTTGTAGGTTAGCGTTAGTAGAAAATACAGTCTGTTGATTGGTTGTTTCTCACACAAAGTTAACCTTGCATCTCTTTGTGGCTGTGTCAGTTCTGTATCCGCCTGTCCATCTTGACCTTGACCTCAATTACCGTCGACCATTTTGGCTAGCAACCATCTCTCACCACAACATGACTAATATTTGACACATAAACATTGATCTCAATTATGTCAACCAATTTGGCTAGCAACCATCTCTCACCACACATATACCTGACAAAATTGATGATACTGATAGAGAAACCCAGTCTGAAGTTAAGTGAGTATCTTGGATTAATTTTCTCTTCTGATCTATCCTGGTCTTCCCAGACGTCTTAGCGATTTCTAAAAGAATATTTCGTCCGACTTTTTACATTAAGAAGTTGAGGCACTCAGGCATAACCCAAACCCTTGTCTTACAGTTTGTCAACTCGTGTATTTTACCTATTCTTCTTTACTGTTCACCCTTATTTTTTCCTGGATTGCTTAAAAATGACTATGTCATACTTCGTAGAACTCTGAATACTGTCAGTAAGACGAGTGGTATCCCATTGGGCCATATCGATGACATTGTCAGTGATAAGCACTTGATGCTGTACAACAAATTTGCTAAAGGAATTTTGTCAGACTCTGAGCATTCATTCTACCCGCAGCTCCAACCCTGTGTCTCCTCAGGTAAAACAAGAAGTCATTTCAGAAGACTTTATGCGCGCACATCTAAGTATAAAACTTCCACGATACCATATTTAGCACGTACTTTATGTGATCGAAATAGCGTCAGAAATGAACTAACTAACCTTGTTTGCACTACTAGATAAACCGTTTCCTTTCCCTTAAAGCATCATTCTTTATTGTTATTGTATTTCTTATACTTATGTATAATTGTCGGCGGCACCCCGTAGTAGCGAAGTAGTTGCCAAAGCACCTCTCGATCGACGCTGTCGAATGCTTTTTCAAAGTCGATGAAGTTGAGATAGAGAGGTGACTGCCATTCCAAGCTTTGTTCAATGATGATCCGTAATGTAGCAATCTGATCAATACATGACTTGTTTCTCCTGAATCCAGCCACATTTGAAATCTACGTCTAACTCTTACAGTAAAACTGAATTAGAAAAATTTCAAGAAATTGCAAATATCCGTATTCCCTTATCTTCCATAGTATTCCGACATTACAACGAGTAGTCAGAGTATCTTCAGTAGATTTAATCTCCCACGATGACACTTCGTATTGTATATTTTCCTGGCAACGACACTGAACTTCACTACTAGTAATGATTTAAATTTAGGTATATTAAATCATTTCGAATTATTCATTATCACTGTCAACGATTCCTTCTATTTCCAGTAGAACATAGAGCCTCTTGGACACATTTCCGTTCACCTTAGTTTTCTCACGTCACTTTCAGAAGTTAGAGTTCCACAACTGCCGAAAGCTTCCGTCTCCCCTGTCGTATAATCTTCTTCATGTCAACTTCGGACATCGAATCCATCGTTCGGTTCCCATTCAGGTTCTAATCAATGTTCTGATGTGTGATGTCATTTGAAGGTCTGTCTCTTTGAAGTGTTTTCAACCCATCTTCATTTTCCTTCTGCATATTTGTTGGGCAGTAGGTTTGTAGTGCACCTTGAACGTTTGAATTTTTGTTTTAACGCATTCACCCACTTTTGGCGCTACACCATCTTTTTTCCTTCTCGACATGACTGTACGTACGTGGTTCACTCCCTTGTTGTGCTATCATCTTTCAGCGCATTCTTCGAGCTTACTACCCAGTCGAGGCATCAGATAAGTTGTATGACATCTTTATCTGTAAAAATTGATATTTCATTTGTGTAAAATACAACTCCCTCTAAGAAACACTTCCAGTCTCAAGTCCTTTTACTTTGATTTAGTTAGTCAGTACGTACACGCTAGCTAGGGAACTGATAAGGCTATTAAGCGATGAAGTATTTAGCAAACGCAGTTATTAGACGTATGTCCTAAGTATAACCCAACACTTACAGGTTCTTGATTGGTGTGCCGCAAGAGTCCCCTGTTGCTTGTTTATCCTTTCCGGTCATCATATTCTGCCAAGTGTATTTCAATTAGCCTACTAAGAATCAGGAATTCTACAAGTGCCCATCACTAGTGATCTAAGTCACTTATCAATAAAAGTCATCAACTGTCTTGGGATAAATTTAAACAAATAAGCCAGCAAAACCTTCTTCATAACTGTACCAAGAAGCGTGAAACCTCGCTGTAGAAATAAACTTCTTCCATCTTGAATGTTTCCTGCAGATACCTAGTCAAAAAGACATGTTAATCACCTTTGTGAAGGAACAGCTGATCTCCTTGGGGAATCATCAAATGTTGGTAGCGCTGAGAAACTGAGAGACTGAGTTTTAATGTAAAGCCTTGCAAAAAATTGCTACGGATCAGTTACCAAATCCCTGTCAAGTGATCCACAACGGAAAACTCAGCGAAGTGTTTGGAGTAAACACAGGAGTCAGACAAAGGTGCTTATTATCACCAATGATATTCCTAATTGTGGTGGACTGGATTATGCGTCAGTCAGTGGGAAACGAGAAGACAGGAATATCCTGGACCGACGTGAAGGACCGAAAAGACCTGGATTTCGCGCGTGGATGATTTATGTTTGATGTCACACAAGATCGAAGACTTACAAGCGAAAACCGACAAACTGGTCGAAGAAGCAGCAATGACAGGACTCCACGTGAACATAGACAAGACAAAGGTTGTGAAAATAACCAACCAACCAACCAACAACAACAACAACAGCAACACCTACCGCCAATCACCATCAACGGGAGGGATTTGAAAGAGGTTACTTCATTCACTTATCTAGGGAGCATTGTCTCAACTACAGGAAGGTGGAACGGACGAGGATGTCAAATCGAGAATCGAGAAGGCGAGAAACACATTCATCAACCTGAAACCAATCTGGAAATCTTCGTCACTCAGCCTGCATCAACAACAAAATGATTCGGATTTTCAATACAAACTACAAGCCAGTCAGTTCTTCTATACGGATCAGAAACTTGGCGGGTCACAAAGAGAATTTCCAACAGCCTGTTGCAGACCTTCATCAACAACTAACTGTCTTCGCTCTATACACTGAAGATCAGATGGCCGGAAAGAATTACCAACAAGAAACTATGGGAACGAACAAATCAAGAACCAGTCGCCCAACAAATATGCAGGAGAAAGTTGAGATGTATTGGACACTCCGTGAGGGGGCCGTTGGGTGACATCGCGCGTCAGGCCAACGCCCGAGTGGAACCCGAAAGGGAGGTGGCGAGTGAGACGTCGAAGGGTGACATGGAGGAGATCGTGTGGAGAGGAGTTGAAACAGTATGGACTTACATGGACGTAGGTGAAAAGTACAGCACAAGACAGAAGCAAGTGGAGACATGCAGTTGAAGCCCTATGTTCCACTAGGAACCCAAGGGAACAATAATAGTAATAATAATAGTTACCAAATCCCGCATAGAACACAGAAGTATAAATATACATTGGAAAATATGAGAATTGAATGGATCTGAGAGATTAATATGGAGGAATGTATCTGTGCCACTGAGAAGGATTTTGAGCCATATCGACTCACAGGGTCTCCATCTATTGGCTCTTAGCACATGTGGCAGTCTACACCCCCCTACGTGGCTAAGATCAGCTATGAAAGACTTCATGGACGGAGGTCAGATTTTAGTTTGATCACTACTAATTCCTCTACAACTTAATCGGATGTTAGCTAACATTGGTCATAGAAGAAGGTGGTGGCTCGTCAGGCGCCGTTCTTGTCGCAGTCATTCCAATTGATGTAATTTCACAGCCTTATCGATTGACTTGCTCTCCTTGTCTAACACTCTACGCTTAACTTCAGTATTACTCACCGTATTACACCACTTAAGAAGGTGAGGTAGAAAGCAAACATCTGTGGTCAGAGACAGCTAGCCTACTAATGTCTTCCAGTTTCAATGGCCGTATCTCACAAACACATAAAGAAGGATGGAATGAGCTAATGCGTAAGTCCTTTGATTTACGTCAGAGAAAGCTTAAGCTGTTAAATTCCGCATGTGACTTTTGTATCTGTACTCAGAATCGGTCGTTAGTCAGTCGATTTAGGCTCATACAACTTCCTAAATGGGTAAAGTGATCAGTATACTCAAGCAATCTTTAAACTGGGAGTCGACGCAGACCAGTTCTGTAGCACCATTTACATTTGAAAGAAGTTGGCGAATTGTATGCCAAACATTCCAGGATTTCTGTTAAAGGTATTTAGAAGACTGTGAATTTTTTTCAATGTCTTCACCCAGGAAGACAATGTCAACTGCATGCTCTAAGTCGGCGAGAATCGTTCCTGGCAACAATTAAATCTTTTAGTCCCTAATGTCAGCTAGGGTTCATCCTGTGAATACTTCTATGATGAAATTTTAAACAATGAGAGACATTGAGCATCTCTGACGAACAACTCTGGTTGTTATCACTTCAGATGATGACAACTGCCCGTCACGTGTTATGCGGCTAGATGGCGCCAACTGACCATAGTCCGGAGGAAATTGAAGAAAGCAAATATTCTGAGTTCGAGACACCTGTTTCCCTTGAATATTTTCAACAAAACAAGAAGGAATATATATGCAGGACAAATGGAGCTCTCTCTTCCTTTTCATGGCTTTTCTTCAACTGTTGACATCCTAAAAATGACACATTTCATTACAAGTAAATCTAAATAATAATGTGCATCTATGGCACAGCGGTTAGGACTCTCGCCAACCATGCACATGGTCTGGGGTTCGATCTCCGGCCGACGCACACCTGATATCAATGGTCGGCCTGCTAAATTTCGGCTACTGATATCACATGCTGAAAATTCCATACTTGTATCAAAAATACTGTGTGGACTCAAGCTATAATAAAATAATAATAATAAATATAACATATTATAGTTATTGTTCCTTTGGATTCCTAGTAGGACATAGGGCTTCAACTGCATGTCTCCACTTGCTTCTTTCTTCTGCTATATTTTTCACCTGCATCCCTGTTAGTCCATACTGTTTCAACTCCTCTTCACACAATCTCCTCCATGTCACCCTTGCACCGACGAACCACTCGCCGCTTCCCTTCCGGGTTCCACTCGAGCTATGGCCTGACGCGCGATGTCACCCAGCGGCCTCCTCAGCGAGTGTCCAATCCATCTCCACTTTCTCCTGCATATTTGTTGGGCGATTGGTTCTTGTTCTGTTTGTTCCCATAGTTTCTTGTTGGTAATTCTTTCCGGCCATCTGATCTTCAGTAAAGAGCGAAGATAGCTGTTGATAAAGGTGTGCAACAGGCTGTTGGTAATATTCTTTGTGACCCGCCAAGTTTCTGATCCGTATAGTAGAACTGACTGACTTGACGTTTGTATTGAAAATCCGAATCATTTTGTTGTTGATGCAGGCTGAGTGACGAAGATTTCCAGATTGGTTTCAGGTTGATGAATGTGTTTCTCGCCTTCTCGATTCTCGATTTGACATCCTCGTGCGTTCCTCTTGTAGTTAAATATAACATAACTGGGAATTATTTCACCCCGTTGGACATTTAAGAATTCTCGGAATAATAATGAAACAATAGATATGAATACGTGCGTCGGTGGCACAGTTGTAGAGTGCTGGCCGACCACGTAGGTGGTCTGGGGTTCGATCCCCGGCCACCGACGTACTCCTATACATCGGTAAGCCAGCAATAAGACTGGTAAAGAGGGAAGTCGGGAATGAGGCTAGCAACCCCATCCTGTAAAAATAATAATCATCACTGCTACAAAAATTTCAAGCCTCTAGCTTGAAGCCCTATGTTCCACTAGGAACGTAAAGGAATTAAAAAAGTTATGAATACAAGAGATTCCATGATTGCACAACCAGAGTTTAAAGATACGTAATATGACGGAGATGAAATCACAAGACAAGGTCTCTAGTGGAACACGAACAGGAAGCGGCGAGTTGGTCGTCATTGCCAGGGTGACACGGAGGAGGTCATGTGAAGGGGAGATAAAAGCATGTGAGCAGACTTGGAGCAGGGTGAGAACGTTGGCAGAGAACCGAACGCAATGGAGACGTTCGGCTGAAGCCCTATGTTCCTCTAGGAACTAAAGGAAACAATAATAAATAATAATATTACGGAGACTTCAGAAGTTGAGAGCAGAGGGAAAGAGTGAAAAGATATGGTCAGTGAAGGTGAAGTTATGACGTAAATAAGAAATCAAATAAATTGGAAACTTATTAATGAGTTACACTCAGCGCCAATGAAGATCAAAATCAGCTGCTGACTGTGACACAGTAAGATCAAAATTATAAGAAGGAAGATCTAGTTACTACATTAGTGTGAGGGTAATTAGACTATCTTTGTATATACAGAGGTTAACTTACAATCCTCCAAAAAGAGGTGACGAAGATTTTCCCTGTGTATTGATTATTTTAAAGGTTTGAGTGGTCTAAGCTCCAGATTCCATGTCAATCAACAGTCAAGTGGTTGTACTTGAAAACACTTTCCTACTTTTTATATGAAGACTGTTAGAAAAATGCACAGGATATCTAGCAGACGCTCTGGTTTCAGTCCGTCTTATGTTCTTGCTATAACAAATACTTGTCAACTGGTAAATCGAAAGTGGAGTTGATATGATCAGGATACTTGTCTACTTTCGAACGAGTTAATGAGCATTTCAGTGTCTGCTTCTATACAACCTTGATTACTTGTTCGATTCTTGTTGGTATTGCTCCATTTTTTATACGTGATTAGTATTTTTATTGTTCCCTTGGGTTCCAAGTGGAACATAGGGCTTCAACAGCACATATCCAGTTTGTCATGTTCTGTGCAGTCTTCTTTAGTCGGTTCCACAATTGCCAATTAGCTCTAGAATTCTCCTCTAAGTGTCTCGGAATCATGCCCTACTCGCCGTTATACTCAGGCGATGGCCTGGCGCGCAATGTCATCCAGTGGTCTTCTCGACGTGTGTCCGATCCATTTACATTTTCTTCGGAATATTTGTTGAGAAGTAGATTTTTGATTGGTCTGCTCCCAGAGTCTCTCGGTACTCTATTATTTCCTGCCGATCATCTCATCTTAAGTATGGAGCCAGAGAAGGGGGCAGATGTTGATGAAATTCTGCGGTAGCTTGTTGGAAGTGCTTTTAGTGATGCGCATTGCAAGTTTCTGACACATTTTGAAGAAATGACTTCAAATTCGTGTTGAAAATCCGAATCTTGTTCTTTATGCCAAGGATTGCAGAAGATTTCCAAACTGGTTTCAGGTTTGTTGATGAAGGCGTATCTTGCCTTTCCGATTCTACATGACTGGCTTTGACATCTTCATCCTTTCCGCCTGCCTGTGGTTGAAACCATGCTTCCTAGATAATTGAAGGAAGCAATCTCTTTCAAATTTTTCCCGTTGATGGTGACCGAGTCTAGTTATTGTTGTTGTTGCTGTTGGTTAGTTGGTTATCCTCATCACCCCCTTCTTCTCTATGTTCATCTGGAGTTCTGTGTTTGTTGTCTGCCTCTTTTGCCAGATTGTTGGTTTCCGCCTGTAAGTCTTCGAGTTTGTGTGGCATTAGACATAAATCCTCGGTGGAATCCAGATCTTCCAGGGTCTTCTTATTGGTGGTCCAGCGTATCTCTGTCTTACTGTTCCCCTCTTATTATTCAAGGCAGATAAGAATGGGATTTCTTTCCAACTATGTTACAAGCTTTAGTCTGATTTGTTTTTCTTCTCCTCTGTAGTTTAGAGTATTTACTTACTTTTAAGTAAAGAAAGACCTCTGCTTTACTGTTTCACTTATAAATTTGTTTTCTATTTTTGTTATCATTCCAAATTCAACAGTGACAATCGGTCAAGCACAAAACAGAGTCACTAATTTCTCTGGCTTGAATAATGTCACTATTTAACCTGTCATCAATACTGTCATTTATATCATTGCCATCCCTACGAAGTGATACATCTTCATTATCACGTAGTAAATCATCACCTGTACTTTGTTCATCGCCCCCAGCACAGTCATCACCATCATCGGTAGCACTAGCACCAGCAACAGTATCCAAATCCCCATCACCTTCATCCTCAGCATCATCGCTATCATCATCATCATCACCTGATTCATCAGTATCCCAATCGCGCTATTATTCATTCTCGTCTTTGTCATCATCATCATCATCGTCTTCTTCGTCTGTCTCCTCACGCTCCTCCCCCTCCTCCTCCTCCCATCACATCATCAGCAGCAGCAGCGGCAGTAGCGAAAAAATCATCATCCTCATCCTCCACCTCTTCATCTTCAACATCTAAGTCGTCCTCATCAACATCATCATCGTCTTCCTCATCCTCCACCACGTCTTCCTCATCATCATCGTCGACATCATCTTCGTCCTCCTCCTCATCAACAACATCGTCATCATCATCTTCGTCTTCCTCGTCCTCATCGGTATCATCGTCGTTATCATCAGTACTGAAAAGACGGAGTCGTCAAAAACACCATCAAGTTAACCATCATTGTTGTATAGTTCATCATCATTATCATTATCATTATTACTGGCTGATTTATCGACATCATCGTACGATTCACTTACTGCGGTTTCATCCACATCCACATGCACATCCCCATCCCCATCATCATCACAATCATCATCATCATCGATTCAGTCGTTACTCAATACACCGATATCATTAGCCAACACTTATCAATGTCGTTAAATTACTTCATCCTCCTTCACTTTTGTAAACTCGTTAATGATAATAATAGTAATAATTCAAATCATATTTAACTGATTAAAAATGCCCATTAAAATTTTCAAAATAATGGACACGGAACAAAGAGTACTCTTTTCGATAAATTCATCATCAGGTTCTACAATTATATATACATTATAATGAATGAATGAATTAGTCTTATGAACGATATTAATGTTGCTGTTTAAATAACATCAAATCAATAATATTGATAGATTACAGCTGAACAGCATCAACATAACAATAAGCTGAATGTCAGAAGAATTAGGAAAGATAATATTACAAATTCATGAGTTTATAGTTTCTACTGAGGGCCAGGGCAGTAGTAGGGGCTGGCTGGATTTGCTTCTTTTGAACACAGAGCACTGGTTGTTTCAGGCGAATTGCAATAGCCTCTGCTGTTTGGAAAGTGTGGTGCTTCGACGATTTTGGTAGTTTGTTAGGCACCCGGTATATTATGGAGAAGGATCGTTCTACGCTGGCTTTGTGACTGGTTTGCACCAGATGGTCTAATATCGAGCTGTTAATAGTTTTAACTACACCTTTACTTAGCCATAGTGGGATATGTTCTTGAGCACGAAAAATCAAGTTCCTAGAGCAACGGCCAACATATTTGATTATCAACTGAGTGAGTCCAGTGTAACAAGAGAACATGATGGTGTTTTAGTTGCAAGCTTATTTATATTGACAAAATTGATGATACTGATTTAGAAACCCAGTCTGAAGTTAAGTAAGTATCTTGGATTAATTCTCTCTTCTGACCTATCCTGGTCCTCTCATGTCTTAGAGATTTCTAAAAGAATATATCGTCTGACGTTTTACATTAAGAAGTTGAGGCACTCAGGCATAACTCAACCGCTCCTCCTCTTACAGTTTGTCAACTCGTGCATCATACCTATTCTTCTATATTGTTCACCATTATTCTTTCCCGGATTGCTTAAAAAAGACTATGTCATACTTCGTAGAACTCTGAAGACTGTCAGTAGGACGAGTGGTATCCAATTGGGCCATATCGTTGACATTGTCACTAATAGGCACTTGATGCTATGCAAAAAATTCCCTAAAGGAATTTTGTCAGACTCTGAGCACCCAGTCTACCCGCAGCTCCAACCTTGTGTCTCCTCCTCAGGTAAAACAAGAAGTCATTTCAGAAGACTTTATGCGCGCACATCTAAGTATAAAGCTTCCACGATACCATATTTGGCGGTACGTATTTCATGTGATGAAAATAGTATCAGGGATGAACTAACTAACCTTCTTTGCACTACTAAATAAACCATTTCCTCTACCCTTATAACATCTTCCTTTATTGTACTTCTTATATTTATCATCCTCTCATTTTTTGTTTATTTTTTTATAAGTGTGAACATAATTTAAGCTGTGTTATGACCGTTAATTTAACCTTTCCCGTCACTATACCATATCAGCAGAACATTAGATGCAATAATCTATAACATGCTAAAGTTTCCAGACTGAAACTACAATACTGTTTGAAACAAATTCACTGTTATTATTATTATTATATTTAATAATCTCAATTCGTGCTTCGAATATTTTTGACTTTATGTCATAAATGTGGACAAATTCCTCTGGTTAATTTTGTTTTAATTTTTAATTTTATTTATATTTTGAGCAAATTAGATGCAATATTGTGACAAATGCTGAGAATACCATTCTGTATTATAAGTACTGTCTGTTTTGGAATAAAGTAGATTATTATCATTATTATTATTACGGGAGGCAAACACACTAAAATCTCGATTTTGCGCATATTCCTCGTTTTTTGTGCTTCTTTTACATTCCTTTCATTCCTTTTATATTGAATAGTGATTCAATATTCTCTCAGAAAACATCACACCGACACAAACACACACAATATACTACTCACAAAATTTTGTTAGTAGCAAAATACCACACCACGTACCATTAAGATCATTCATTCCACCAATCAGCGTAAGATACTTGTAATGGTTGTTGCTCGTTGAATGAGACATAAGGCTGCCGTTTTCATTGTACTCAATCGAATAACGTTAGAAGGACAGATTGTTCGTTATCTGCAGTCTAATGAAATCGAGAACCAGCTGATCCAGAGAGGAATTAGCTGTGGTGAAAAATGTCGACATTTCATTGATAAGGCATAAAGACAATATCACAACGAAAGACCTGGTAATTTGGAAAAATGGAGCACATGTAATAAATATAGGGGAGAAATGTTTACAGTTGTCAAGTTTACAAAAAAGGGTCTCAGAGAATATGAATGATGAGATGAGAATCCAACAATCTGCCACAGTTACAACTGACATTATCATAAGGAGGTGAGTAATTCTAATGCAGCATAAACACAAACATCCTCCATATGTGTGAGTTGGGAAGAGGGGGGGGGAGAAAAGACAAATCATCCACCACTCAATCACAGAAGACTAGCAGACATTCAAGAAATCCAGGAAGAATTACGTCTCAACAGTTCTGGGTGATAGTACTATGTCAGGGTCAAAGATGAACAAAACTACAGTAAGTGAAGCTGATGATTTCTCCATCATAAATTGAAGTATAACTGATTCAAAGTCCAGACATCCGGAAGAAATAAAATGACACACAGCTTGAAAGGAGAAGTATCGACAGAAATTCAAAAGTATTAGTTTTTTCTTAATTAAGATCAGCTGATGCGGATGTTCTAGCTTCATTGCGTAGTCTATCAAGACTGTCAACGTTGGTGAACATTGTTGAATGAGCAACACTTGGGTTTTTTATTCAGACTCGTCCCCATTAGACGGGAAATGACAATGCCTAATCATACGCTGATTGGCAGAAGTCTGGAGAAACACGATCAGAAGTCGGTGGCACAGCAGTTAGGACTCTCGCCGACCATGCACGCCGACGCACACCTGATATCAATGGTCAGAATGCACAATTGGGCTACCGATATCATATGCTGAAAATTCCACGCTTGTACCAAAAATACGATTTGGAGTCAAGCTATAATCAAAAAAATTATTGTGATTGTGGTTTATGTTGACGATTATTCACAGACTCTGAGCTTTATAATCTTGTTGTTCTGAATGATTATCGGTGGATAAAATTTAACAATCCCAGCGTCACCAATTCGCATTCTCTGATATTCTCTCATCTTGGTTACCACGTATGAAAATTCTGAGGCACCAATTAGTCTTCTGGAATCTGTGATACCGAATCAAAATCTTTTCTGATCTGAACAATTTACAAAAAAGAGTATTCAAGTATTCTCAGCCAAATATATGTGTAAACAGAATCATCTCTCCAACAGAAATTTTACAGAAAGCAGAAAAAATCGATAAACTGAAGGAATAATGATGAACTGTTGTCATTCATTTTGATACGAATGTTGCATGTTATGCAATTTCGAAAAAAAGTGAGAAACACAGACAGGCGGATGACAACATATACATCTTGGAAGATGTATGGAAGAGAAGTTTGAGGTTGTTTATCGATTTCTATTCAGATTTTCACATCTGATTGTTAAAAACGTGAATTAATCAATTTGAGAGAAAATCAATAACAAGATCGATATAAAAAAATAATTATTGAGAATCAGTAGACAGTAAATGACACTTTGAAATTGTTATTTCATCATTGAAGCAGGACTAAACGTTTCTTTTTGGACTCATCATGAAATGAAAGTGAAATGCAGAATGTGTACTCATATATATATATATATATATATTGAACATAAGTGATTTTGAAACTCAGCTGTACTTTTAAAACCACCTGATATCAGTAGGGGACAAAGTCACCTGAGTAAACGCGAGAAAAAATCGAATAATCGAATGATGTCAATCCAGAATATCAGCCATGTGATGATCAAATCTTCATAATCTCTGTTATCTAATTCAGCTATACTGTGACCGTTAGACGCTAAACTCTAATAACGTATTTATGCACACTGAAACTTACGGTCACAGGCAGGCATAGAATACTCATTGAACTGCTAAACCTCCCATACCAAAGTGAGGCATACTGTAAAGATGGACGT
The DNA here is from genome assembly GCA_944472155.2 of Trichobilharzia szidati. Taxonomy (NCBI): domain Eukaryota; kingdom Metazoa; phylum Platyhelminthes; class Trematoda; order Strigeidida; family Schistosomatidae; genus Trichobilharzia; species Trichobilharzia szidati. Next base: position 140,423,021 of record OX235274.1, on the reverse strand, counting down.
CAGTGTTCTGTATATATGTATATATAAGCCAGCGTCGAGACATTCGACCTTAACGGGGGCCAAATGCTATGTTATTGAATTTTCATTTAAGAGGTTATTGACCTGTTACGACCTTAAACTTCTAAGTTACTGATCACGTTAATTAGTTATATTTTCTTTTTATCATTTGCCTTTCTTTCTGGAGGAATAAATACTGCCTTCTTAGACTGTCTTCTTCCACATCTCAGAGTGAGACTAGTATTCCGGTGAACAGTCTTATATTGTCCCGTATTAAAGTATTATGAATGAATGAATAAAAGTTGTCTTCCTAGTCGGCGGTCAGCCGGTCAGGCAGTCAGTTACCAGAAATAATGATGCATAGACAGTATCCTTAAGTAATCGATCTCTATCTCCCTCTTCTTCTTCTCCTTTGTTCACTGAGAAGCGTCACAGTTCAGATTTATTCCTATCAGAGCATGTTGACAACTGTAGACGTCAAGTGAACCGGAAGTATTTGGGCGCTGAGTCAGTGGCGCAGCGGTAGAATGCTCGCCGATCACGCCTCATGTAGTCCGGAGTTCAATCCCCGGCCACCGACGCACTCCCACACCTCGCTAAGCCAGTAATAAGACTGGTAAAGGGAGAAGGTAAAAATAAACACCACTGCTATCGAAACCTCAAGCCTCTAGCTTGAGGTTGCCCCATGTTCCACTGGGAACGTAAAGGAATAAAAAAGGGGATGTATGAAATGAGCAACAACTCCCAGAAGTTTCACGCATTAGATTCATCAACAAATTAAGGATATTAAATAGAAGCAACTAGAATCTGTGAACACATATAGACAAGCAAGTCGTGACAATAATCGATCAATGAGTAACACCTAAGATTATCGGGAAATCATTCCATATTAGTTTGTTTATTAGGTATATCACACAGTGAAACAGTATTATTTACTGGATGACGTTTCGAACAAAATGTATTGCTGTTCATAATCATATCAATCAATTATAATCACACGACTTTGACACTTGAGTTTTATAGTTTTCCTTGTCTTTTCCTATTTGTCGTCGTTGGGGTAGTAGAATTTTCCAGATACCTGGATGAACAGGTGTTGAATCCTTCCTATTATATGTATTTGCAGTTGATTCGATAAACAAAACTTCTGTTATCAATCCTGCTCCCTCCACCGTGTTACATTAGATTTTAGAAGTGTTATCTTATCCCATCCATCCCAGTATATGGTTGTGTGTAATTGCATATTGTGAGTGCTATAGCTGAACTATTCTCTAGATTTCTTATCTTATTAGGGTCAACCAATCTAGATTTTGCTAAGTTTTTATGTTCAGCTAGTCTGACTGCCCCTGTTCTACTAGTTTGACCTATGTATTTGACCTGACAATCATTGCAATTAGGGTATTAGATAAACTAAATTGTTTTGTCTTAAAGGCTCCATAGGATTGATCCTTTAACCGACAAAGCTTGTTTCTAATTGAGTTTGTGTGTTTGAATGCCGTTTTTATTCCTGCCTTGTTAAGAATCCTGCGTAAGGCTTTCGAGGTTCCTTCCTTGTATGGAATTACTACTGACGATTTAGATTCCTTATTGTTGGTGTCGTCATTAATATTATTATTATTATTATCACCATTATCATTATCATTTTTAATGTTATTATCACTATCGCTACTATCATTAAAACGTTCACCCCCACCCCAAAAGTATGGTGTAGGTACGTAGATGACACATTCGCTATACTTAGAACACAAGATATAGATAGGTTTTTCGAACACATCAACTCAAAGGTGGAGGCAATTCAATTCACTTATCAATTGGAAAATCAGGAAGGGGAGCTCCCAATGATAGATTGCAACGTAAAAAGGAAAGAAGATGGGAAGTTAAGCACACCAGTGTTTACAGAAAACCCACACACTCAAACAGATATTTGGACTTCCGATCATCCCATCCTATGTCAGTAAAAATAGGATTGGTGAAATGTTTAAATGATAGAGCACAAAATTAAGTATTACCAAAGAAAATCTAAAACAGGAACTGATACACATAAAAGAAGCCTTGAAACTTAATAATTACCCGGATAAATTAATCAAGAAATATGTAAGGAAATGTAAAAATGAAATAAATAATGAGAAGGGCAATACGGGCAAGTGCGACATTTCTAAACCAACTCGTTAATACCGTACTAGTTTGTTTGCTAGATATATCACACAGTGAAACAGTATTATATACTGGATGGTGTTTCGAACAAAATTTATTGTTCATAATCATATCAATTGTGATCAAACGACTTTGACACTTGGTCACGTGTCATACACCTAGTAAACAAACTGATATGGAATTACTTACTACCACAGTGCCCACGTTTTACACATATATTGGGAAATCACACTAGGATAAATCACGTAACAATAATTTTTCAGTTCCTATCATCATTTCACTACTGGCATGTGTATCCACCATCGTGTCAATGCACATCTCTCACATCTTATTCACTACTCATATTCTCTCAATGTCCCCACTGAAAACTAGGACTATATAGCATTGTCCACCTCATTATTATTATTATTGTTCCCTGGGTTCC
>OX235274.1:140350293-140419949 GCA_944472155.2 Trichobilharzia szidati | reverse complement strand
CAATTTAATGTTGACTTATCAAGTGAAATTCTATTCCAAAGACTTTCAAGGAGTATACGAAGAACATTTTATGCAGCACACCTATGTTTGTCGTTCTCTAGCCGACGAATGATTGGGACGCAAACGAAGGATAAGCTTGATAGTTTTGCCACATCTATGTGCATTTATCAATTCAACTGCACCTGCGGTGACAGTTATATTGGGCTTACTACTAGACAGCTTAGCCAACGTGTTAGTGAACATCTCCCATCGTGGTTTGGCAAAGGACAGACAAAAACAATCCGTAGCTCAGTTTTGTCACACTTAATTGGTAGTGGTCATGTAATCGAGAAAACGAGAGCCTTCAAAGTGATTCATCGTATCCCACCGAATCTTTCCAATAGACTTCGTATTCGTCTACTACACACAGCTGAGGCGATAGGCATTCGAACTATTAAACCTAAACTATGTATTCAAAAAAGTTCGTACAGCCATTATCCCTCCCTTGGCCTATTAAGACATAACCAACTAATGACTTCTACACCACCCTTCGTTTATATTTTCAACCCCTTTCTTATCATCCCTTAATCTTATCACATCTTCATTAGAAACGTGTTTCATTTACTTCCCTTACAATCTAACATTACTTAATCGGTCCATTTGTTTTTACTAGCCTTTATCGACTACTTCCACCTGAAAAGTTGTTTGTTTAATCATACTATTTTTCATTATTCGTGTTATCACAGATTGCCTCACTTTTTCATCCTTATTATTGATAAGACCATTTTTATTATTACTATTATTATTATTATTATCATTACTACTATTATGACTAAATGAACAATTTATACTCACCATCGTATTATCCTATAGACAAAACACCATGATTGGTTTATATTTGAATTTTTATTTGTAAACTTAAATATATTAGAGTTAAGCCTGATGAGATCTAATTGAAAGCGCAATATTGTTCGCTTAAATGTGTTGTTCTAAATTTTACTATGGGAATATTTAGTATATTGAAATGTCTAGACGCCAGCTTATAAATTTGACATAGATTAATAATATGTCTGCTCTCCGTCCTGACAATTTGCCTCAAATTGACACGAACATTTTAAAGTTTCAACTGATATTCTCTGACTCTTAGTTGCTTGAACTTCAAGGGTTATTGGAATAGTAATAGAAGAGGCAAGGCTTGGTATCATTATACAGACAAATTATGTATACCTTCTCTTCAACGCACAGATCTCCCGTATTGTGATACTTCTTGCCTTTATATTGTGCTTCTTTGTGTTCCTTTCACGTTTCCCAAGTATCTCCGCAATCCTGTATCATTTTCAATCTCTGACATCAAAAGTATCTCTCTGCTATTTGATGTTTCTATGCCGATGACCATCTCTTTATATGTGTATTTATATATTACTGGTAAATCTTATCAGTAGCACGTGCCACATTAGAACTCTACGTCTAACGCTTACAGTAAATTTGAATTAGAAAACTTTCAAGGATTAGCCACTGAATTGGCTGTAAATATCAGTATTCTTCTGTCTTCAATAGTATTCAAACATTTCAGTGAGTAGTCAAAGTATCTTCAGCAGATTTAATCTCCAAGTATGACACATCGTATTGTACATTTTTCTGGCAACGACACTGAATTTCACTACTAGCAGTGATTTAAATTGGGGTATATTAAATTATTTAAAATTATTCATTATCACTGTCAACCATTCCTTCTATTTCCAGTAGAATGTAGAGCCTCTTGGACACATTTCCGTTCACCTTAGTTTTCTGACATCATTTTCAAAAGGTAGAGTTCCACAACTGCCGGAAAGGTTCCGTCTCTCCTGTCGTATAATCTTCTTCATGTCAACTTAGGATGTCAAATCCATCGTTTGGTTCCCATTCAGGTTCTTATCTATGTTCTGATGTGTGATATCATTTGAAGGTCTGTCTCTTTGAAGTGTTTTCAACCCATCTTCATTTTCCTTCTGCATATTTTTTGGGCAGTAGGTTTGTAGTGCACCTTGAACGTTTGAATTTTTGTTTTAACGCATTCACCCACTTTTGGCGCTACACCATCTTTTGCTTCTCGACATGACTGCACGCACGTGGTTCACTCTCTTGTTGTGCTATCATTCAGCGCATTCTTCGAGCTTACTTACTACCCAGTCGAGGCATCAGATAAGTTGTATAACATCTTTATTTATAAAAATTGATATTTCATTTGTGTAAGAATACAAATCCCTTTAAGACACACTTCTAGTCCCAAGTCTTTTTATTTTTATTTCGTTAGTCAGTACTTACACGCTAAGTAGAGTACTGATAAGGTTATCAAGCGGTGAAGTATCTAGTAAATGAGGTTATCAGAGGTCTGTCTTAAATATAACCCAACACTTACAGGTTCTTGACTGGTGTGTCGCAAGAGTCCCCTGTTGCTTGTTTATCCTTTCCCGTCGTCATATTCGATCAAGTGGATTTCAAATAGCCTACTCAAAATCAAGAATTCTACAAGTGACTATCACTGGTGATCTAAGTCACCTATCAGTAAAAGTCATCAACTGTCTGGCGGTAAATTTAAACAACTAAGCCTGTGAAACCTTCTTCATAATTGTACCAAGAAGCGTGAAACCTCGCTGTAGAAATAAACCTCTTCCATTCTGACTGATTCCTGCAGATGCCTAGTCAAAAAGATATGTTAGTCACCTTTGTGAAGGGACAGCTAACCTCATTGGGGAATCATCAAGTGTTGGTAGTGCTGAGAGACTGAGTTTTAATGTACAGCCTTGCAAAAAAATTGCTGCGGATCAAGTTGCCCAATCCCACATAGAACACAGCCAGTGGTCCAAGGAAAACGGTCTTACCATTAACCCCTCCAAATACCAAACAGTGAATTTCACCTTGAGGCATAAATCCGACCTATACAAACTGGTTGGCTTTCACGAGGTATGCAACATAGATGGCAATGAAATAGAAACCAAGTCGGAAATTAAGTACCTAGGCGTCATTCTATCTCCTGATCTCTCCTGGTCGTCTCATATCTTAGCGATTTCTAAGAAAATATTCCGTCTTACCTTCTACATCAATAAGTTAGAACATTCTGGTATAACCCAACCCTTACTCCTACAATTCGTTAACTCTCGCATTCTGCCTATTATTCTCCATTGTTCCCCCTTAGTTTTTCCAGGTCTACTGAAGAAGGACTATAACATATTACGCAGGATGTTAAAGGTTGTTAGCAGGGTAAGCAATGTGCCACTTAACCAGCTTGTTAATATTCTGGTCGACAGGCCCATGGACTCATGTGAAAAATGGGCCAAATCCATTTTATCTAACTCACACCACCCTCTTCACTCACAACTGTCCCCTTGCATCTCATCAGGCAAAACCAGAAGCCTGTATAGGAAACTATATGCTCGCACCAGCAAGTACAAAGACTCAACCATAACCTACTTAGCTCGTGTTCTGTGTGATAAAGAAAGCATTAGGCGTGACACCTATAATTCGTTAAATAGTCAGTAGTACAACTGGACCTCGTCTTTCCAACTCATATCATTTATAGGTACAACATTTTCTTTCTTTCTTTTCCTATTCTCTCTCTTTTTTCCCGTTTTGTGCTGCTTTGTTTCTTTCTCTAGCTTACGCCAGTAAATATGACAGCACCTACTTTTCTAACACCTTCAAACACTGTTCAGCTTTGGCTTTGCTACCGACATCCCAATATGTTGTTGTCATAATGAACTGAGATTCCTTAATCTATGTAGAATTCTATTTATTGGTAATGTACTAACTGGATGCAATAGTGTAGTGAAATGCTGAGAATTCCATTCTGTATGACAAGTACTGTTTTGGAATAAAGCAAATTATTATTATTACTATTATTAAGTAGAAAAGTGGAATTCAAAATAACTATGATAGACGGAAATATACATGAGAAAATATGAGAATTGAATGGATCTGAGAGATTAATAAGGAGGAATGTATCTGTGCCACTGAGAAGGATTTTGAGCCATATCGACTCACAGGGTCTCCATCTATTGGCTCTTAACACATGTGGCAGTCTACACCTCCCTACGTGGCTAAGATCATCTATGAAAGACTTCATGGACTGAGGTCAGGTTTTAGTTTGATCACTACTAATTCCTCTACAACCTAATCCGATGTTAGCTAAGATTGATCGTAGATGAAGGTGGTGGCTCGGCAGGCGCAGTTCTTGTCTCAGTCATCCCAGTCGATGCAGTTTCACATCCATATCGATTGACTTGCCCTCCTTGTCTAATACTATACGCTTAACTTCAGTATTACTCACCGTACTACACCACTTAAGAAGGTGAGGTAGAAAGCAAACATCTGTGGTCAGAGACAGCTAGCCTACTAATGTCTTCCAGTTTCAATGGCAGTATCTTACAAACACATAAAGAAGGATGGAATGAGCTAGTGCGTAAGTCCTTTGATTAAGCTGTTAAATGCCACATGTGACTTTTGTATCTGTACTCAGAATCGGTCGTTAGTCAGTCGATTTAGGCTCATACAACTTCCTAAATGAGTAAAGTGGTCAGTATACTCAAGCAATCTTTAAACTGGGAGTCGACGCAGACCAGTTCTGTAGCACCATTTACATTTGAAAGAAGTTGGCGAATCGTATGCCAAACATTCCAGGATTTCTGTTAAAGGAATTTAGAAGACTGGGAATTTTTTTCAATGTCTTCGCCCAGGAAGACAATGTCAACTGCATGCTCTAAGTTGGCGAGAATCGTTGCTGGCAACAATTAAATCTTTTAGTCCCTAATGTCAGCTAGGGTTCATCCTGTGAATACTTCTATGATGAAATTTTAAACAATGAAAGACACTGAGCATCTCTGACGAACAACTCTGGTTGTTATCACTTCAGATGATGACAACTGTCCGTCACGTGTTATGCGGCTAGGTGGCGCTGACTGAACATAATCCGGAGGAAATTGAAGTAAGCAAATATTCTAAGTTCGAGACACCTGTTTCCCTTGAATATTTGCAACAAAACAAGAAGGAATATATATGCAGGACAAATGCAGCTCTCTCTTCCTTTTCATGGCTTTTCTTCAACTGTTGAAATCCTAAAAATGACACATTTCATTACAAGTAAATCTAAATAATAATGTGCATCGATGGCACAGCGGTTAGGACTCTCTCCAACCATGCACATGGTCTGGGGTTCGATCTCCGGCCGACGCACACCTGATATCAATGGTCGGCCTGCTAAATTTCGGCTACCGATATCACATGCTAAAAATTCCATACTTGTATCAAAAATACTGTGTGGACTCAAGCTATAATAAAATAATAATAATAAATATAACATATTATTATTATTGTTCCCTTGGATTCCTAGTGGAACATAGGGCTTCAACTACACGTCTCCACTTGCTTCTGTCTTCTGCTGTACTTTTCACCTGCATCCATGTTAATCCATACTGTTTCAACTCCTCTTCACACGATCTCCTCCATGTCACCCTTGCACCGACGAACCACTCGCCGCTTCCCTTTCGGGTTCCACTCGAGCACTGGCCTGATGCGCGATGTCACCCAACGGCCTCCTCAGCGAGTGTCCAATCCATCTCCACTTTCTCCTGCATATTTGTTGGGCGATTGGTTCTTGTTTTGTTTGTTACTATAGTTTCTTGTTGGTGATTCTTTCCGGCCATCTGATCTTCAGTTATAGAACGAAGACAGTTGTTGATAAAGGTCTGCAACAGGCTGTTGGAAATATTCTTTGTGACACACTGGCCAAGTTTCTGATCCGTATAACAAAACTGACTTGACGTTTGTATTGAAAATCCGAATCATTTTGTTGTTGATGCAGGCTGAGTGACGAAGATTTCCAGATTGGTTTCAGGTTGATGAATGTGTTTCTCGCCTTCCCGATTCTCGATTTGACATCCTCGTCCGTTCCTCCTGTAGTTAAATATAACATAACTGGGAATTATTTCACCCCATTGGACATTTTACAATTCTCAGAATAATAATGAAACAATAGATATGAATACGTGCGTCGGTGGCACAGTTGTAGAGTGCTGGTCGACCACGTAGGTGGTCTGGGGTTCGATCCCCGGCCACCGACGTACTCCTTTACCTCGGCAAGCCAGCAATATGACTGTCAAAGAGGGAAGTCGGGAATGAGGCTAGCAACCCCATCCTGTAAAAATAATAATCATCACTGCTACGGAAATTTCAAGCCTCTAGCTTGAAGCCCTCTGTTCCACTGGGAACGTAAAGGAATTAAAAAAGGTATGAATACAAGAGATTCCATGATTGCACAACCAGAGTTTAAAGATAAGTAATATGACGGAGATGATATCACAAGACAAGCTCTCTAGTGGAACACGAACGGGAAGAGGCGAGTTGGTCGTCATTGCGAGGGTGACATGGAGGAGGTCATGTGAAGTGGAGATAAAAGCATGTGAGCAGACTTGGAGCCGGGTGAGAACGTTGGCAGAGAACCGAACGCAATGGAGACGCACGGCTGAAGCCCTATGTTCCTCTAGGAACTAAAGGAAACAATAATAAATAATAATATGACGGAGAGTTCAGAAGTTGAGAGGAGAGGGAAAGAGTGAAAAGATACGGTCAGTGAAGGTAAAGTTATGACGTAAACAAAAAATCAAATAAATTGGAAGCTTAATAATGAGTTAAGCTCAGCGCCAATGAAGATCAAAATCAGCTGCTGATTGTGACACAGTAAGATCAAAAATATAAGAAGGAAGATCTAGTTACTACGTTAGTGTGAGGGTAATTAAACTATCCTTGTATATACATAGGTTAATTTACAATCCTCCAAAAAGAGGTGGCGAATATTTTATTTGTGTATTGATGAGTTTAAAGGCTTGAGTGTTCTAAGCTCTACATTCTTTGCCATTCAGTAGCCTAGCGGTCGTACTGGTAAACACCTTTCTACTTTTTATATGAAGACTGTTAGAAATGTGCCTAGGATACCTAGCAGTCGCTCTAGTTTTAGTCGTTCTTATGTACTTGCTATAACAAATACTCGTCAATTGGTAAATCAAAACTGGAGTTGATATGATCAGGATACCTGTCTAATTTCTAACGAGTTAATGAGCATTTCTATGTCTGCTTGTATGGAATTCTGATTACTAGTTCGATTCTTGTTGTTACTGCTCCCTTTTTATACGTGATTATGACAAATTTTTATTGTTCTCTCGGGTTTCGAATGGAAAATAGGAATTCAACAGCACAAATTTACTTCGTCCTGTTATCTATGTTCCTCTTCAGCTTCTTGGCACCAAGATTGTCCATAATCTGTCATCTCCTCCTCACAAGACTTTCGTGTCACCCTCGGACGCATGCCTCACTTGCCCGTTCCCAATCCGGTTTCACTCTACCGATAGCCTGGTGCGCGGTGTCATTCAACAATCTCCTCAGCGTATGCTCAGTCCATCTCCATTCTCTTTGGAATATTTGCTGAGAAATAGATTCATGGTTGGTTCACCCACAGAGTCTCTTGATGCTAATTATTTCTGGCTGACTATCTCATCTTAAGTATGGAGCCAGAGAAGGGGACAGATGTTGATGAAATTCTGCAGTAGCCTGTTGGAAGTGCTTTTCGTGACGTACATTGCAAATTTCTGACCTGTATAGAAGAAATGACTTCATATTTGTGTTGAAAATCCGAATCTTGTTCTTCATGCCACGGAGTGCAGAAGATTTCCAAACTGGTTTCAGGTTGTTGATGAAGGCGTATCTTGCCTTTCCGATTCTACCTGACTGGCTTTGACATCTTCATCCTTTCCGCCTGGCTGTGGTTGAAACCATGCTTCCAAGATAATTGAAGGAAGCAATCTCTTTCAAATCTTTTCCCGTTGATGGTGACCGAGTCTAGTTGTTGTTGTTGTTGCTGTTGGTTAGTTGGTTATCCTCATCACCCCCGTCTTCTCTATTTCCACTTGAAGTCCTGTCTTTGCTGTCTGCCTCTTTTACCGGATCGTTGGGTTTCGCCTGTAAGTCATTGAGTTTGTGTAGCATTAAACATATATCATCCAGACAGGAAATCCAGATCTTCCAGGGTCTTCTTATTAGCGGTCCAGCGTATCCCTGTATTTTCATCCCCCTCTTATTATTCAAGGCAGATAAGAAAGGGTTTCTTTCCAACTATATTACAAGCTTTAGTCTGATTTGTTTTTCTTCTCTTCCGTAGTTTAGAGTATTTACTTACTTTTAAGTAAAGAAAGACCTCTGCTATACTGTTTCACTTATAAATTTGTTTTCTATTTTTGTTATCATTCCAAGTGCAACAGTGACAATCGGTCAAGCACAAAACAGAGTCACTAATTTTCCTGGCTTGAATAATGTCACTATTTAATCTGTCATCAATACTGTCATTTATATCATTGCCATCCCTACGAAGTGATACATCTTCATTATCACGTAGTAAATCATCACCTGTACTTTGTTCATCGTCCCCAGCACTGTTATCACCATCATCGGTAGCACTAGCACCAGCAACAGTATCCAAATCTCCATCACCTTCATCCTCAGCATCATCGCTATCATCATTATCATCACCTGATTCATCAGTATCCCCATCGCGCTATTATTCATTCTCGTCTTTGTCATCATCATCATCATCGTCTTCTTTTCGTCTGTCTCCTCACGCTCCTCCCCCTCCTCTCCTCCCCATCATCATCCGCAGCAGCGGCAGTAGCGAAAAAATCCTCATCTTCCTCATCCTCCACCTCCTCATCTTCAACATCCAAGTCTTCCTCGTCATCATCTTCGTCCTCATCAACATCATCATCGTCTTCGTCTTCCTCATCCTCCACCACGTCTTCCTCATCATCGTCGACATCATCTTCATCCTCCTCATCATCAACAACATCGTCGACATCATCTTCGTCTTCCTCGTCTTCATCGGTATCATCGTCGTTATCATCAGCACTGAAAAGACGGAGTCGTCGAAAACACCATCAAGTTAACCATCATTGTTGTATAGTCCATCATCATTACCATTATTATCATCATCATCATCATTATTACTGGCTGATTTATCGACATCATCGTACGATTCACTTACTGCGGTTTCATCCACATCCACATCCCCGTCCCCATCCCCATCATCACCATCATCATCATCATCGATTCAGTCGTTACTCAATACACCGATATCATTAGCCAACACTTATCAATGTCGTTAAATTACTTCATCCTCCTTCACTATTGTAAACTCGATAATGATAATAATGATAATTTCAATCATATTTGATTATCAACTGAGTGAGTCCAGTGTAACGAGAGAACATGATGATGTTTTAGTTGCAGACTTATTTATATTGACAGATTGATGTACATATGTAACAGCATAAGACAAGGGAAAATCAACACATATTTATAGATTTTAATGTACATTATTGTAGGTTAACGTTAGTAGAAAATACAGTCTGTTGATTGGTTGTTTCTCACACAAAGTTAACCTTGCATCTCTTTGTGGCTGTGTCAGTTCTGTATCCGCCTGTCCATCTTGAACTTGACCTCAATTACCGTCGACCAATTTGGCTAGCAACCATCTCTCACCACACTCGTCCCCCCCGTCAAAGACGTGTGACTGAAGTTGGTTCGGTCTTCTCGGTTTTTGGGGCTTTGGTCTTTTGCCGTGCTGTCTGGAATCTTGGCGCTTGCGGATGTTCACTTGTTTCTCTGTGTTTACCATTGCGGTTGTGTCTGCGTAACCCCATCTCAACGTGACCATTCCATTTGTCGGTAGGCAGCGACACCAAATGTAACAATAGAATGTCAATTATGTCAACCAATTTGGCTAGCAAGCATCTCTCACCACACATATACCTGACAAAATCGATGATACTGATAGAGAAACCCAGTCTGAAGTTAAGTGAGTATCTTGGATTAATTCTCTCTTCTGATCTATCCTGGTCTTCCCATGTCTTAGCGATTTCTAAAAGAATATTTCGTCTGACTTTTTACATTAAGAAGTTAAGGCACTCAGGCATAACTCAACCACTCCTCTTACAGTTTATCAACTCGTGTATTTTACCTATTCTTCTTCACTGTTCACCATTATTCTTTCCTGGATTGCTTAAAAAGGACTATGTCATACTTCGTAGAACTCTGAAGACTGTTAGTAGGACGAGTAGTATCCCATTGGGCCATATCGTTGGCATTGTCACTGATAGGCATTTGATGTCATGCAACAGATTCGCTAGAGGAATTTTGTCAGACTCTGAGCACCCACTCTACCAGCAGCTCCAACCCTGAGTCTCCTCAGGTGAAACAAGAAGTCTTTTCAGAAGACTTTAGGCACGTATAAAAATTCAACTATACCATATTTAGCACGTAATCTATGTGATGAAAATAGTATCAGAAATGAACTAACTAACCTTGTTTGCACTACTAAATAAACCATTTCCTTTACCCTTAAAGCATCATTCTTTATTGTTATTGTATTTCATACATTTATAATCCTCTCAATTTTTTGTTTTGTTTATTTTTTTTCATAAGTTTGAACATAATTTAAGCTGTGTTATAATTGTTAATTTTACTTTTCCTCTCACCATACTCTATCAACAGAACATTACACTCAATCCTCTATAACATGCTAAAGTTTCCAAACTGAATCGCCAATACTGTTTGAAACAAACTCACTGTTACTATTATTATTATATTAAATAATCTCAATTCATGCTTCGAATATTTTTGATTTTATATGGTAAATGTGGACAAATTCCTCCGGTTAATTTCGTTTTAATTTTTAATTTTATTTATATTTTGAGCAAATTAGATGCAATATTGTGACAAATGCTGAGAATTCCATTCTGTATTATAAGTAGTGTTGTTTTTGGAATAAAGTAGATTATTATCATTATTATTATTATTACAAGAGGCAAACACACTAAAATCTCCATTTTGCGCATATTCCTCGTTTTTTGTGCTTCTTTTACCTTCCTTTCATGCCTTCTATATTGAATAGTGATTCAATATTCTCTCAGAAAACATCACACTGACACATACACACGTAATATACTACTCACAAAGTCTTATCAGTAGCGAAATACCACACCAGTACCACTAAGATCATTCATTCCACCAATTAAGAGCGTAAGATGCTTGTTATGGTTGTTGCTCGTCGAATGAGACATTCAGCTGCCGTTTTCATTGTATTCGATCGAATAACGTTAGAAGGACAGATTGTTCGTTATCTGTAGTCTAATGACATCAAGAACCAGCTGATCTGAAGCGGAACTGAATTAGTTGAAAAAAATCAATATCAGAACGAAAGACCTGGTAATTGGAAAAATGGAACACATGTAATAAATAGAGGGGAAAAATGTTTCCAGTTGTCAAGTTTCCGAAAAAAGGTCTCAGAGAATGTGAATGATGAGATGAGAATCCAACAATCTGCCACAGTTATAACTGACAATATCACAAGTAGGTGAGTAATTGTAATGCAGCACAAACACAAACATCCTCCATATGTGTGAGTTGGGAGGGGGAGTGGAAGAAAAGCCAAATCATCCACCACTCAATCACAGAAGACTAGCAGACATTCAAGAAATCCACGAAGAATTACATCTTAATAGTTCCGGGTGATGATGATTTCCCAATCATAAATTGAAGTATGACTGATTCAAAGTCCAGACAGCTTTAAAGAAGAAGTATCGAAAGAAGATGTGCGTCGGTGGTATAGCGGTTAGGACTCTCGCCGACCATGTACATGGTCCGGGGTTCGATCCCCGGCCACCGACTCACTCCTTTACCTCGCTGAGCCAGAAATGATGTTTGGTAAAGAGGAAAGGTTGGGCATGAGGTTAGCAACCTCGTCCCATAAAAATAAACACTGCTAGAGAAACTTAAAGCCACTAGCCTGAAGCCCTACACTCCACTGGGGAACGTGAAGGAAAACAAAAATCGAAAGAAGATGGAAAGTATTTCTCTTAATTAAGATAAGCCAATGAGGATGTTCAAACTTCAGAATGTAGTCTATCAAGACTGTCAATTTTGGTGAACATTGTTGAATGAGCAACACATGGTTTTTTATTTGGACTCGTCCCCATTAGACGGGAAATGACAATGCCTAATCATACGCTGATTGGCACAAGACTGGAGAAACACGATCAGAAGTCGGTGGCACAGCAGTTACGACTCTCGCCGACCATGCTCGCCTATGCACACCCGATATCAATGGTCAGCATGCAAAATTGGGCTACCGATATCATATGCTAAAAATTCCATGCTTGCACCAAAAATACGATTTGGAGTCAAGGTATAATCAAAAAAAATTATTGCGATTGTGGTTTATACTGACGATTAATCAAAGACTCTGAGCTTTATAATCCTGTTGTTCTGAATGGTTGTCGGGGGATAAAATTTAACTATCCTAGCGTGGCCAATTCGCATTTTATGATATTCTCTCATCTTGGTTACCGCGTATGGAAATTCTGGAATCTGTGATATCGAATCAGAACCTTTTCTGATCTGAACAATTTACAAAAAAGAGTATTCAAGAATTCTCAGCCAAATATATGTGTAAACAGAATCATCTCTCCAACAGAAATTTTACAGAGAGTACAAAAAAATCGATAAACTGAAGGAATATTTATGAACTGTTGTCATTCATTTTGATACGAATGTTGTGTGTTATGCAATTTCGAAAAAAAGTGAGAAACGCAGACATTCGTATGACAACACATACATCTTGGAAGATGTATGGAAGAGAAGTTTGAAGTTGTTTATCGATTTCTATTCAAATTTTCACATCTGACTGTTAAAAACGTGAATTAATCAATTTGAGAGAAAATCAATAACACGATCGATATAAAAAATAATTATTGAGAATCAGTAGACAGTAAATGACACGTTGGAAATTGTTATTTCATCATTGAAGCAGGACTAGACGTTTCTTTTTGGACTCATCATGAAATATTAGTGAAATAGAGAATGTGTACTCATACAGACATACAGATTGAACATAAATGATTTTGAAACTCAGCTGTGTGTTTAAAACCCACTAATCTCCTAAGATTATCACCAGGGGACAAAGTTACTTGAGTAAACGAGGGAAAAAATTGAATAATCGAATGATGGCTATGCAGAATATCAGCCATGTGATGATCAACTCTTCATGATCTCTGGTATCTAATTCAGCTATACTGTAACCGCTAGACGCTAAACTCTAATAACGTATTTGTGCACACTGAAACATACGGTCACAGGCAGGCATAGAATACTCATTGAACTGCTAAACCTTCCATACCAAAGTGAGGCATACTGTAAAGATGGACATCAGTGTTCTGTATATATGTATATATAAGCCAGCGTCTAGACATTCGGCCTTAACGGGGGCCAAATGCTGTGTTATTGAATTTTCATTTTAGAGCTTATTGACCTGTTAAAACACTTAAACTTCTAAGTTATTGATCATGTTAATTGATTATATTTTCTTCTGATCATTTGCTTTTCTCTCTGGAGGAATAAATATTGCCTTCTCAGTCTGGCTTCTTTCACATCTCAGAGTGAGACTAGTATTCCAGTGAACAGTCTTATATTGTCCCGTATTAAAGTAATGTGAATGAATGAAAGTTGTCTTCCCAGTTAACGGTCAGTTACCAGAAATAATGATGCATAGACAGTATCTATCTCCCTCTTCTTCTCCTTCTTTGTTCACTGAGAAGAGTCACAGTGCAGATTTATTCCTATCAGAGCATGCTGACAACTGTAGACGTGAAGTGAACCAGAAGTATTTGGGAGCTGAGTCAGTGGCACAGTGGTAGAATGCTCGCCGATCACGCCTCATGTAGTTCGGGGTTCAAATCTCGGCCACCGACGCACTCCTACACCTCGCTAAGCCAGTAATAAGACTGGTAAAGAGAGAAGGTAAAAATAAACACCACTGCTATCGAAACCTCAAGCCTCTAGCTTGAAGGTGCCCCATGTTCCACTGGGAACGTAAAGGAATAAAAAAGGGAGATGTATGAAATGAGCAACAACTCCCAGAAGTTTCATGCATTAGATTCATCAACAAATTAAGGATGCTAAATAGAGATAACTAGAGTCTGTGACCACATATTGACAAGCAATTCGTGACATTAATCGATCAATGAGTAACACCATAGATTATTGGGAAGTCATTCCATATTAGTTTGTTTATTAGGTATATCACACAGTGAAACAGTATTATTTACTGGATATTGACGTTTCGAACAAAATTTATTGTTCATAATCATATCAGTTGTGATCACACGACTTTGAAACTTGAGTTTTATAGTTTTCTTTGTTCTCTCCTATTTGTCGTATGGGTAGTAGAATTTTCCAGATATCGGGGACAGGTGATGAATCATTCCTATTACATGTATTTGTAGTTGATTCGATAAACAAAGCTTCTGTTATCAATCTTTCTCTCCATCCTGTGACATTAGATTTTAAAACTGTCATCCTATCCCATCCTATTGTATGGTTGTGTGTGACTGCATGTAGTGAGTGCTATAGCTGAACTATTCTCTAGATTTCTTATCTTATTCGGGTCAACCTATCTAGATTTTGCTAGGTTTTTATGCTCGGCTAGTCTGACTGCCACTGTTCTGCTACTTTGACCTATGTATTTTACCTGACAATTTATACAGGCAGAGTATTAGGTAAACTAAATTGTTTTGTTTTAAGGGCTCTACAGGATCCTTTGACCGACAAAGCTTGTTTCTAATTGAGTTTGTGGGTTTGAATGCTACTTTTATTTATGCCTTGTTAAGAATTCTGCGTAAGGTTTCCGAGGTTCCTTCCTTGTATCGAATTACTACTGATGATTTAGCTTCCTTATTGCTGGAGTTGTCTTGTGCATGTGTGACATGCATGTCGTCATTAATATTGCTACTATTATTATTATCACTATCACTACAATCATTATTTATTTTATTTTTATTTTTACATTTCCTTACGTATTTCTTGATTAATTTATCCGGGTAATTATTAAGTTTCAAGGCTTCTTTTATGTGTATCAGTTCCTGTTTTAGATTTTCTTTGATACTACCTAATTTTTGTGCTCTGCCATTGAAACATTTCACCAATCCTATTTTTACTGACATAGGATGGGATGATTGGAAGTCCAAATATCTGTTTGAGTGTGTGGGTTTCCTGTAAGCACTAGCGTTTAACTTCCCATCCTCTTACCTCTTTACTTTGCAATCTAACATTGGGAGCTCCCCTTCCTGGAAAATCAGGAAGCTTTGTTTATCGAATCAACTACAAATACATGTAATAGGAATGATTCATCACCTGTCCCCGATATCTGGAAAATTCTACTACCCATACGACAAATAGGAGAGAACAAAGAAAACTATAAAACTCAAGTTTCAAAGTCGTGTGATCACAACTGATATGATTATGAACAATAAATTTTGTTCGAAACGTCAATATCCAGTAAATAATACTGTTTCACTGTGTGATATACCTAATAAACAAACTAATATGGAATTACTTACTACCACAGTGACCAAGTTTTACACATATATTGGGAAATCACGCTAGGATAAATCACATAACAATAAATTTTCAGTTCCTATCATCATTTCACTACTGGCATGTGTATCCACCATCATGTCAGTGCACATCTTTCACATCTAATTCGCCACTCATATTCTCTCAGTGTTCACACAGAAAACTAGGACTATCTAGCATTGTCCACCTCATTGTTATTATTATTGTTCCCTTGGGTTCCTAGTGGAACATAGGGCTTCAACTCCACGTCTCCACTTGCTTCTGTCTTCTGCTGTACTTTTCACTTCCATCCATGTTAATCCATACTGTTTCAACTCCTCTTCACACGATCTCCTCCATGTCACCCTTGCACCAACGAACCACTCGCCGCTTCCCTTTCGGGTTCCACTCGAGCGTTGGCCTGACGTGCGATGTCACTCAGTGGCCTCCTCAGCCAGTGAGTGTCCAATCCATTTCCACTTTCTCCTGCATATTTGTTGAGCGACTGGTTCTTGTTTTGTTTGTTCCCATAGTTTCTTGTTGGTGATTTTTTCCGGCCATCTGATCTTCAGTGAATTCAGTCAAGAGCGAAGACAGTTGTTGATAAAGGTCTGCAACAGGCTGTTGGAAATATTCTTTGTGACCCGCCGCCATGTTTCTGATCCGTATAGAAGAACTGGCTTGACGTTTGTATTGAGAATCCGAATTTTGTTGTTGATGTTGATTGATGAAGATTTATTTTCCACCTGAAGACACTAAATGTTTTTGTAGATCTCTGATACAAGAAGTAATTCCAGTTATTTGGAATTGTTACTGATTCGCATGTCTTTTTCTGAGTGTTCCAAATTCCAACTCTGACGACTGGATATATATTTGCGTGTATGTCAATTAGGAGTACACAAAGGATACGGAAATGCACTTTCTACTCTATCACAAACATTCTCTAATGGTTGGTGAATAATGCTACAACCAAATATACATGTTCGTGTAATCGATAGTTACTCACTGGTGTATTGTGATTTAGAGTATTATTGCTGTGTGTGGGTGTGTGTTTGTTCAGACAACATCGCTAATAATCGAAGACTGTTTTTTCTGATGTTCAAGTCACTGACTGGTATTCAACAAGTGAATGAGTAACTTGTCGAGGCTTCGGTAGAGAGAAATTCCTTATATACGCAGAATATTCTAGAATAATCGTCATTAACAATATTGGTGTTTTTTTAAATAACATCGATTTGTTAAGTAAGATCACAGTGGAATTACAGTTCAAGAAGGACGCTTAAGTTATAGTAAGCATAAAAATGTAATAGCAAATAGAATATCAAATGAAATTAAGGAAATTTCCATAGTAAATTAAGGATTATTAAAACCTTGATTGATGGCCAAGGTAGGGACAGTGTCTGAACCAACCAACTTCTTTTGGATACATAAGTTAGGCTTCTTAATGTAGATTCCAACAACCAGCCTCATCTAAATGTAGTAGACGAACTCTTAAGGCGAAGTGAAGATTAGTTGGTTGGTATGTGTGGTAGATAACTTTGAAAGTTGCCTCGTTGACATCAATCTTGTGTTCTGTACCCATGAGATGAGATAGAAAAGCGCTACAAATAAATTTTGTTTGTCCTTTGCTTAACCACTATGCAGGGTGATGTTCGGTAATCCAACGAGAAACACGCCTAACTGTACGTTCTATGTAACTGGCTCCACAGGAGTAGTTAAATTGGTAGATACACATGGAAGAGGCGAAATTAGGCAGTTTATCTTTAACTCCCCAACGCATAATAGGGGCGGTTTTGAAGACACAGCATAATTCAGCAGCACTGAATGCTCTTTTTACCACCGTATTCCTTAGGCGTGGTGTTAATATTTCACTGATGTTATCCCAAAGGAACTGGAGTTGTAAGAATAAGGCCTTCCTTTTTCGGAACTGCTGTTACATTGGCCTGCCTTGACTTTTGATTCATATTCTTATCGAAGATTTTTTCTGGGTAACGGTTCTCACTCAGTAACTGTTTGATTATATTAAGGTCTTCATTAAGACATTCATCAGGGCAGATTGCTCTTGCTCTGTGACGGACCAAGCACTTTATTAGATTACGTTTGTATCTCAAAGGCACGAAGCTGAGAAAATGCGTATACTGACCAGTTGATGTAGGTTTTCTGTATACACTTCTTCTTATTATTGTAACATACTCTTTTCTAGTAATAAGGACTTCGTCTAGGAATGAAGAAATACTAGAGTCGCTTTCTTTCTCGATGGTAAACTTCATTGCAGGATGAACATTGCTAAATTTGTCCAGACAGGATGTTCTTTGTTTCCTCCTCATTTTTCATAATCAAGAATGTCTCATCCATGTGATGACAGTAGAATTCTAGTTCATCAATTACATCTTTGAAAGATCCATTCTGTAGTTTTGCAAGAAAACGATTTTACTGAGATAAGCTTTTTAGTGCGTTGGTGACACAGCGGTAGAATGCTCGCCGACCACGCCTCATGTGGTCCAGGGTTCCATCCCCGGCCACCGATGCACTCCTTTACCTCGCTAAGCCAGTAATAATACTGGTAAAGATGGAAGGTTGGGCCTGAGGCTAGCAACTCCATCCCGTCAAGATAGAGGCTTGAAGGTGCCCCATGTTCCACAGGGAACGTAAAGGAATAAAAAGAAGATAATAACATCCAAGGGAACAGTATGACTTCATCCGAGGCATACTCAAACACTCCACAACATATTTTTCTTCCATTTTATTCACGAAAACTCAAATCTGTAGTCAGAAACCTACTTGAAAATATGCGTCAGTATAGTTTACGATCACAAATCTGACTAGATGTTTGAAACAACCCGAAATGGAGTAAATGCAATACATTTAGATGGATAGAAAAACTACATAGCTCAGTGATTTAAGCAAATCGCGGTTCATCAGAAATAACTGCCCCTTCGAATGTGGATGCTGAATTCCATGTGGTCCATCTACTCTTCATCTTCGTATCCTTTAAAAACAACAAAAATTAACTAGTGAGATTAGCTGTTTTATCACGAATAAGTTTACTAAATCGGTTACTTCAAACAATTGACCTCACACTTATCGGATTAGTTAAGTTTAAGGATTAAATTTTTAGGTCAAGGTTAATACTGCCATGTTCTGAATGACTGATTCAACTTATCTATATCGATTATTATTATATCACAATAATCAGCTTAACTCGGTCAACTGCATCACATTGTCGATTGAATTTCAACTGGATAAAGTCGTTTCATCTTCAAGTGCATAACGAATGTGTTTTGTATTGAATTACACTTGAAACGTGATTTGATTCTGTTCAGTTAGTTAGTTCTTGAGTTCATCCAGGACAATCATAAAATATTATGAGTACACAAAACGCCTTCAACTTAACAAACTTCTTCCGCTAAAATAATACTGAGCAGATGGTATTGATAACAAGCGAAGAATACTTATGGTTATTGGAGTTTGTTTGTTTTTAATAAAGAAACATATAAAAATCTCCATTCAAACATTAATAGACAGAAGAGTCTCTTCTCGGCGAATCCATTTTCACAGCTGTACAATCGCAAATATATATGATTGTTTTTTTTGTGTGTGTGTGTACATTAAATTTGCCAAACGAAAATACAATTAGTAAGTTCAGATGAATTGGATGTTGATATAAGAGAGTAGTAACAAAAGTGATGAGTTGTCACAAACGATTGTTAAATAAGGTTTACGTAATAACATGAATAGTTTGATGAAAGAGTTGCACTCAGGATGTACATACAAATTGAAAAGGAATCTAAAATTCATTAGTGGCACGGCGGTAGTGTGTCCACCAATCACGCAGGTGGTTCGAGACTCGATCCCAGGTTACCAACGCACTCGTACACCTCACTAAGTCAGTAATAAGACTTGTAAAGAGAGAAGGTTAGGCATGAGGCTGGCAACCCCACCCCATAAAAATAAACATCACTGCTATCGAAACTTCAAAGGTCTTACTTAAAGCCACCCTATGTTCCACTGAGAACGTAAAGGAATAAAAAGTGGCCTTTTAGATAGAGAACTAGTAAATATCTTGAGCTTAGCATTTGAAGCTCTTGTCTAACAAGACAATGGAAGATTCACAAATGAAACACTTCAGCTTTGGAAGCCTCAATACTATCAAAATCACTCATTTAGGCTATAAATGTTCTCCATTATTTCATGGTGTCAACTGACTACTCCCATTGATATTTCACTTCAGTTGATCTGACTAAGAATAAATATGAGGTGGTAGACTTCAATAAACTTTACTTTCAAATGAACTGTCGTCAAGATTTGACAGAATAGTTCTAAAATATTTGGGCGCCGGGTGAGAAGTAAACATTTGTAAAAAATTATATTTGTAAAATCTCAGCGAGATTGAAATGAGTAATTCCAACGTTGCCAGTGTTCGGCAATCTGGTCCGAACTTCTTCAGGGAAATTAATCAAAATTAACATAACAGAGGTTTATATATAAAAGGAACATCACTTGTTTTTGAAACTTTGTCCAATCGTGAGTCATTCAAAAAGTATCAACAAGTATAATAAACAAAATTTTATGAGCTGTGATCAAAATTTGACCTCGGACTTGCAAATATTGGTCTACCTTTGTTAAACACTTTAAACAGAGTGTGTATGTGTGTGTGGGTAAACAGTTGTAAAACATTTCTTAACGTTTCCATAAGAAGATTTAGACAGACGAGAATTTTGACCAAGTACTAATAATTAGTGATAAATATCCATTTTTTAATTTATTAATAAGGATTTCCTATGCATCAGCTAACATCAAACCTTCATGTCTGTTCAAACTGCTAGTATCTAGAATTTTATGATTAGACGTATTTTCAAAATTATGGTGTTTAGGATTAGAGTTTAGTAGAAGCACCCTGTCGGACTTATTGCTTTGTCTTCTTTCTGAAGATTGAGCTGCTTTATTCGACCTACTGGGGTTGTCAGGTGACTCGACAGCGACGGATTTAGGATATGCATTATTCTGTTGCAGACAATGGAGAGTGAAAACACGATGATTGTGCCAGTTATACATAGTTTCTTTGTTAATTTAATTCGATTGCAAAATAATTCAAATGAACTGTCGTCGTCAAGATTTGACAGAATAGTTCTAAAATATTTGGGCGCCGAGTGAGAAGTAGACATTTGTAAAATCTCAGCGATATTATTATACTTGTTATTACTTGTTTTATGAATCATGATTAGACAAAGTTTTTAAAAACAAAAAAAATGTGCCTTTTACATATAAACCTCTGTTATGTTAATTTTGATTAATCTCCCTGAAGAAGTTCGGACCAGATTGCCGAACACTGGAAACGTTTGAATTACTCATTTCAATCTCGCTGAGATTTTACAAATATAATTTTTTACAAACTTTACTTTGTTGTTGAGTACTTATCAACCGCACTGATGAACAGTGAAAATGTCAAGTTGGATTCATATGTTTGATCAATTAATTCAAGTATGCCCTACTCAAAGTCCCTTTTCACTAGAATTGCCTAGTGGAATTCTGATTAAAGGTTAACTGAAATAATGTCACCATGGACTGTACATAGGAGAGAATGAAAGAGTCAGTTATTTTCCTAATTACATAGTAAGTTGTAGGTTTCCTGATTAACACCAGCTTTATCACATAGAACGCAGTCGGGCCAAATAGGGTATTGTTGAGTTTCTGTACTTGGTTGTTAGAGCATTTCATCTTTTATACTGACTTCTAGTCCTTTTAATATACATATATGGTAGTATGTGATTTCATATTAGTTTGTTTATTAGATATGTCACACAGTAAGACAGTATTACTTTTACTGGATGACGAAGTTTCAAACACAATTTATTGTTCTCCATAACCACATTGTCAATTGTAACTACACAAATTCGAATTTTAACTTTGATAGTTTCCTTATTATTAGTATTATATCCTTTAATTCCTAGAGGAACATAGGGCTTCAGCCGTGCGTCTCCATTGCGTTCGGTTCTCTGCTAGAGTCTTCACCTGGCTCCATGTCTGCCCACACGTTTTCATCTCCTCTTCACATGACCTCTTCCAAGTCACCCTTGCACTGACGACCAACTCGCTGCTTCCCTTTCGGGTTCCACTCGAGCGATGGCCTGGCGTGTGATGTCACTTGATGGTTTCCTCAGACTATGGCCAATCCATCTCCATTTCTTCCTGCCTATTTGTTTCACAGTCGGTTCCTGGTTGGTTTGCTCATTGCCAGAGATCCCTGTTGCTGATCATTCCTGGCCGGCCATCTGATCTTGAGTACTGAGGGAAGACAACTGTTAATGAAGGTCTGTAGTTTGTTTGAGATGCTCTTTATGACGCGCAGTGCAAGTCTCTGATCCGTATAGTAGCACTGACTTCGCATTGGAGTTGAAAATCCGGATCTTATTTTTGATGCTGAGTGCAGCTGACCTCCACACAGACTTGAGAGTAATGAAAGCTTGTCTTGCTTTTCCGATTCTTGCTTTGATATCGTCGTCAGTTCCGTCTGCCTGTAGTTGAAACGATGCTTTCCACGTAGGTAGGTAAAAGAGGTTGTTTCTTTCAGGTTCCTCCCATTTATGCTGATTGTTGTCTGTTGTTGTAGTTGCTGTTGGTGGTGTAGCTCGGAAATCTTCATCACCTCTGTCTTCTCTATGTTCACCTGAAGTCCTATCTTTGATGCTTCCTTGATTCTTTCCTATTCGTCGTACGGGTAGTAGAACTTTCCAGATGTTCTGGTAGACAGGTGTTGAATCATTCCTATTGAAGATACGTATTTTCAATTGATTCGATAAATAAAGCTTCTGTAATCACCTCCACCTTCTTTCATTATTATTACTGATGACATGTATATCAAACATGTAGAGAATAATGAAAACACTAATGATAGGGACTTTAAATCATCAGTATAACTTCCATACAAAGAAGGAACTTCGAGAACCACCTTATGGAGAATTCTCAACAAGGCAGGAATGAAAGTGGCATTCAAACTACAAGCAAACTCAATTAGAAACAAGCTTTATCGTTTAAAGGATCCTGACAGTGTAGCCAATTAAAAAAAACAATTTAGTTTATCTAATACCCTGTTGGAATGATGGCTAGATCAAATACATAGGTCAAACTAGTAGAATAAGGTCAGTCAGACTGGTGGAGCACAAAATCTAGATTGGTTGACCCTAAAAAATAAGAAATCTGGAGAGTAGTTCAGCTATAGCACTCACTACATGCAATTAATTACACACAAGCACACAATAGGATGGGATAAGATGACAGTTTTAAAATCTAACTGATACAACAGGGTGGAGGGAGAGATTGATAACGGAAGTTTTATTTATCGAATCAACTGAAAATACGTGTAATAGGAGTTCTTCAACACCTGTTCACCAAGCCATCCGGAAAATTCTACTACCCCTTCGACAAATACGAAAGAATAAAGAAAACTATAAAAAAAAGTTTTGAAGCTGTGTGGTTATAACTGATGTGATTATGAACAGCAATAATGAAATGTGTTTGAAACTTTGTCATCCGGTAAATAGCAATACTGTTTCGCTGTGTGATATATCTAATAAGTAAATTAATAGGAGCTTCTATTCCTACTTACCCGATAATGAGATGCAAGTGGGAGGAGAGTTATGAATAGAGAAGATGTTGAGAGTCAGAAGGTATGGACTGAGACCATTTTTTCGTCAAGTGTTAAGGTGTGTACCGACCACAGCACACCAGTTGCCCCACAGACAACCTTTAATATCCTTCACAATATGACACAGTCCGGTTTGAGTAGCCCAGGAAAGACTAGGAGGGGAAAGGGGAGCATTAAAGTACAATAAGTAAGATGCAAGAGTTAATACACTGTAAAAGTAGAGGTTGAGTGATTCCTGATTGTCTTAACTTTTTAATGTGTTAGCTTACACGGAACTTTTTCCTAGAAATCAATATAGGATACCTTCTTTTTTGATTTTGGTATGCCATCATTGGTCATTCAAATGATTAAATCAATTAGAGTCGAATATTTATTAAAGCAATAAGAAATGTTATGTTTAAATTCAAATCTACCGCTGATTTTGTTTAGTCAAATCAATTTTTTATTATTCCATTGAAATAATAAACAACTTTATGCAAATGTATACATTTTTGTTTACCTGTGTATTTCTCTCTCTCGCTGACTGGTAAATACCATATAGAACGAAACCTAGGTCATGTAAGGCTTCCTGACCATTGCCTTCAATCACATAGTTTCAACAATTCAAAGCCCACCATGATGGCAAGCCATCTAGAATGGTGACCATATTACAAACCTGACTGATGGAATTCAGTCCGCACCAAACAAAGGACTAGATACATAACACTAAGTACTAACTAGTGTCTGATGAAAATTAATCTGGTACTGATGAGCGACTGAATTTGCCTCAAGTTCTAGTGTGAAATTGTGACCATTGGGGTTCACAAAGTTGGGTGTAGGGATAAACCCAACTCTCTGATGACATTGGCTAGCGTAGCTCACATATCGCAGATTAGTAGAAAGTAGGATTCATAGGCCATCATAATCCACCCGCCAGTGACCAGACCACCTCCAAGGTCACCTTGTTAGATGAAGGTCCTGGATCTGATTCCTAGTTCTATCATGAATTTAATACTGCTGGGGAGTCCGGCAATAGGATGAAACAGTTGTCCATTACTCTCTAGTTGACCTTTTAAAGGTTCCATAACCGATATCTTTAAGTAACCCATCCTGAAATAAATTAAGTCCTTACAAATGAGCACTTGAAGGTACTGAGTCATATTTTTGGATCCACACTAATGCATGACTAAACCATCAGATTATGAGGCATTAGTATTTCTCTTCAACCACTGAGTTAAGATGCAACATGAAATTCGATTTCCATTTCCCTACGCTGGCGATATATCCTCACTGCTAGCCAGTGTCAGTAGTGTATATTTATCTTCACAGTGAATTTTGGTGCATTTCTCCAGTCTTGACTTCTCGTTAGCACTTGGGGTGTGATGGACAAGATGTTTTCCAAATGGAGCTGACCTCTAGATAACTCAAGGTAATTCCTTTGCTGAGCACTTGTGAATACACCGATGTAGATATGATGGAGAAGATTTGTAGCTCAGGTGGGTGATTTTGATGTAGTTGTGTTCTCTGAGCTAAATGGTTTATTTGTGAAGCTTTCATTGCCCCCTACTAGGCAACATCTTCAGTGCATACTTCAATTTGAAGTGAGCTTTTAGATTTCTCCACCAGTTTATTAGTCATCTCTCCTGGTGACCTGATCTTGAACGTGACTGGTTGTTCTTGTGTTTTCACACCCTCTAGGCTACTTGTATTGGAACTGATTGCTTCCTTGACTTGAACTTTGAACCTTTGTGTGTGAGGTTTCCTTCTTATTGGTTGGTAAATTTTGTCTATCTCGATGTGTCTATTGATTGACGATTCACTGGAATACCAGGCTGCTAAAAAGTCTCTAACATTCTTGGTGTTTCCTCTGTCTAATATTTGAACGTTGTCCCAGCCGAACTGATATCTGTCGTTGTCTTTATGCAGAGATGTTGAGGGAGTGGATGTCATGTATTTCGACGGCTAGTTTATTTTCATGGATACGAAGACAAAGAAGACGTCCACATTGGTCAATGTAGTGTGTTTCGCAGTTGTTGCAACTTATTTTGTAGATGATGCTGATTTTATCTTCTTTCGTTGTTGAGTCTTTTGGTTGACATAGAACTGAGTGAAGTGATTTTTTTGGTTTGTGTGCGACGTCAATTCTTAAAGGTTTGAAGAGTCTTGCAGTGATTTCTGAAATGTCCTTTACAAATGATAAGGCGATTTCCTTTGAGCTTTTCTTGGGGGTCTTTGGTTTCGTAGGTTTGCTCTGGGCTTGGCTTGGCTTACCAATCGATAAGAAAGAAATCTCATACACAAAAGGACAAACTTTGGGTCAAGGAAACAATCAGTACCAGTACAGATAGCCTAGAGGGTGTGAAAACACATGAGAACGACCAGTCACGTTCAAGATCATGTCATCAGGAGAGATGACTTATAAACTCGTGGAGAAATTTAAAAGCTCACTTCAATTCAAATTGAAGTATGAGCTGAAGATGTTGCCAAGTAGGGGGCAATGACAGCTTCTCAAATAAACCATCCAGCTTAGAGAACAGAACTACATCAAAATAAACTGATGTCTTCATTGGGATATGCCTTGTCAATAATTGCCTCTGTACAGTATAATTCTTCATAGAATGACATTATGAAATAAGCACAACACATCCTGTTTTGTTCATCAGATTTCAGTCTGATAGTTGTGGCTTTGTAATTATGGTAATTGCTAGAATGTTATTAGAGATTAAGTTTAAAATAATTGTTCATCTCTGTAAATTCGGATAGTTTTGTTATGGGGAGAAAGAGGTTATCTGAAAAATAGTGGGATATTTTCAATAGTTGGTTTGTAAAGATTAGATCTGTTTATAACGAGTTGATCACTGATTGATATCAGTTAGAGAACCATTGAAAACCAGCCAGCATGAAGTAATGAACAAACGTTTCATCCCTGGTTCTCAATGGTTCTCTAACTGATATCAATCCTTGGTCAAACTCCTATAAACAAATCTAATCCTTACAAACCAACTCTTGAAAATTAATCTGATGCTTGCTAGTGACTTGTTACAGGACGGAGTTTCCTGGAGTTCTAGTGGGAAGTCATGACCAGTGAGGTCCATCCAGATGTCACGTGTGAGGATGGATATCCCACCGGCAACATTGGTTGGTGTTCGCGCTAAGTCACCAATTGGTAGAAATTAGATATCATGATCTGGCCATTGAATCGTCTCCCAGTGGCTGAATGTTGTGCGTGACAGCCTGTCTTGTAACCGGATGATCCTAAGTTCGAGCCCTGGCAGTGAGTGTGTACTGCCGATGATTCCCAAAGTAGAATGTGATGTTTGTGTGCAATACATTTCGAACAACAGTCTGATCCCTAACACACCTATCAAGTCAATTTATATGAAAAATCATAGAGGCTAATTGGAATAAACAAAGGCCAATAAACAAGTACTGGTTTTTGTAGAGATTTACTTTGATTGGTTGGAGGGTTTCATCATTATTTCAACCTGACAGGGAGTACTGAACAGCTGTTTCATCAGCCTAGTTTGGGACTTTTCATCAGTACTCACCCACCAGGATCCCGATGGTTCTCTAACTGATGTCGGCTCATGATGAAGTTCTCTAGCTAATTAAAACTAAATTCCTACAAAAACCAATACGGCAGGTTGAAGGTGAGGCAGTAACTCACCGAAGAAGATATTGCGAAGTGGTTGGGCTACGTCATAGATTGTCAGAAGTTAGAATTCATGGACTGGATATTGGATCGGGTCTCAATGGTCTTAATGGTCTACGAGCTCGCCCTGTGGTGGGTGTGTACTGCTGAAGAGTCCGAAACTATGACTAGAGAAACGGCTTTCAGTACTCCCTGCTGGCTTTCCAATGGTTATCTAACTGATGTCAGCTCACGATAAAATCCTCCAAATAGTAATAATAATAATAATTAACACCATATTTGCTTATCTAATCAGATAAGGACTTGAATAAAGCCAGAACAACTGTGGTTTGTGCAAAATAATATGGAACCATCATTGTTTATTTCGTTGGCTTCTCATCAGCTGCTTACAGCCAAAATAAAATTATCATTAAGTTCATGTACAGAAAAGTTTTAACATACTTGTAAATTTTACATGATGTTAGTTGACAGGAAGTTCCGGACATAGTGAACAGTGCTCAGAAAATTGCACTTAAATATTTTTAACACAGGGAGTTCAAGCTCAAACAAAGTAAAGGTATGCATACAATCGTAAAGGAGTTACGTAATAAGGACGACAGTTGCGTAAGGTGATGGATGAGTAACTAATAAATTAGGTAACAATGTACTGAGTTCAGCTCAGATCATAGGAACCGTAACCGCTCCCTTAGACACATGGGAACTTGTATACACAGTTGGAATTAACATCAGAAGGATATCTGTCGACTTTTGATTGCACCAAAGAGCATGCTGTCCGATAGACCGGAACCAGCTTAGCTGCAGAATAGGCTCTGGCTAGTGACGTACTCAATCTTCTGTTGACTAATGCTGCAATATTTTCACCTCAACGCTACATTTTACCCAGGTAGGTTAAGAGTAATAAAGAAGGCTTTTGTACACACAAGAGGGGGGTGACTTAAGTTCACAAATAACTACTGCCTCAGCCTATTTCAATACTCGCCCTTGTCCGTGATTAAACGTAATCTATCTTGGTAATCTTTATTTTATTAGATAAACAAACGAAGCGACAATTATTATTATTATTATTATATTCGGGTTGTTCTTAAATCCTTTATGTCACTTTGTTTATTCTAATTGGCCTTTCTAACTTTTATATAAATTGACTTGACAAGTAAATGTGTTAGGGATCAGATTGTTGTTCGAAATGTATGTTGTGCAAATACATCAGATTATTTTTCCAATAATGTTCATCTTCTTATAATAACACTATTCAAAAATTAATTTACTACTCATAAGTAGGTAAACGTTTACCATTAAAATACCTCTGGTTCGACGAAAGCTGTCACCTATCCCCGATTCTATCACTATTACATATTACGTTGAAAACTACTTATCTATCCTACTGGTATATGCCAAGTGCTACTGATAAGATTTATCAGTAGTACGTATATATATAAAGATGTTCATCGGCATAAAAACATCAAATAGCATAGAGATATATTCAAAACCAGAGAAACCAAATGATACATCTTTGCGGAGATACATGGGAGATGTGAAAGGAACACAAAGAAACACAAAAACACAATATGAAGGAAGAGTAGAAGTAGCACAACATGGAATATCTGTGAAAATGGTGCTTTGAAGATGTGGTGTACACAATTTTGAAATATGGATTGCCAATAAAAATTCCTTTACCAAATCTCACGTCTTCTACATTTATATTAGTACCATAATGGAGACAATTTGTAGCTCAGGTAGATTATTTGCAATTGGTTGTTTCCTCTGAGCTGGTTGATTTAATTGTGAAGCTTTCGTCGGCCTTCTGGACAACATCTTTAGCGAAAGTTTTAGCACAAAATGAATTGATTTAAATTCTGCATGAATGATACAATTGTGTCTTATGGCAACCATCTTCGTGACTGCTAGTCGATTAACATTTGCATCAATCATCTTTTATTTTTATTATTATTGTTTCCTATAGTTCCTAGAGGAACATAGGGCTTCAGCTGCACGTATCCATTGCGTCCGGTTCTCTGACGGCGTTTTCACCTGCCTCCATGTCTGATCACATGCTTCCATCTCCTCTTCACATGACCTCCTCCATATCACCCTCGCACTGACGACCAACTCGCCGCTTCCCATTTGGGTTCCACTCGAGCGATGGCCTGGTGTGTGATGTCACTCACTTGATGGTTTGATTTCTCAGAGTATGGCCAATCCACGTCCATTTCTTCCTGCATATTTGTTGCACATTCGCTTCATGCTGGGTTGGTTGCTACGCTCCCAGAGATCCCTCCCTATTGGTGATCTTTTCTGGCCAGCCATCTGATCTTGAGTAGTGTTGAGCGAAGATAGCTGTTAATGAAAGTCTGCAGTTTGTTTGAAGTGGCCTTCGTGACGCACCAAGTCTCTGATCCGTATATTAAGTAGCACTGACTTCACATTCTACATGAAAATCCGGATTTTTTTCATGCTGAGTGCTGTTGATCTCCACACAAATGTGAGAGTAATGACTCGGAATTTGAACTTTCCGGTCATTTGATTCGCTTTTTATCAGTTGGTATATTTGGTCTATATTGATATGTTTGTTAATCGCATATTCGCTTGAGTACCAGGCTTCTAGGAATTCTCTGGCACTTTTGATGTTTCCTCTGTTTAAAATTTCGACATTATCCCAATCAAACTGATGTCCATAATTATCTACATGCATTGATATGAAATAGGAATATATGTCATGTTTTTTCACAGTTGATTTGTGATCCTGGATTCTAATTCGAAAGGGACGCTCAATTTGACCGATATAGTGTCTGTTACTGTTCATACAATTTATTTTGTAAATGGTATTAATTTTATCTTCCTTTTCTGTTGGATGGGTCTTTCGGTTTGCATAATATCGAATGAAGTAATTGTGCTGGCTGGCTGGCTTGTGTGCTACAACTATTCCAAACGATTTTAATATTCTAGCTGTTATTTCTGAGATATTTTTTCTGATATATGGTAGAATGAATATTCTTGTAGTCTTTGATGATAGTATAATATTTATCTAAAAATGGAGGAAAAAGAGGTAGGAGGGCAGAGAAGGAGAGATTATGCAATATTTCGCCGACCATTCTTTGATCTGTGAATGAAGCAATGAAAGATATCGTCAGTGTAAATGTCAGACGTAATCGACATATAGATAGCAATTAACAATTAAGCAGGAAAGCAAAATACTTATTCCATTTTTAATTGACTTGTTGACATTTGTAAATGCTGAGTTGATGGAAATCATCCTACCAAAAATAGAATAATCTTCATACACACAAAATATTCTGAAATGCCAAAGCTCGAATAGATACAACATGGTTTATGATGCAGTATCTGAGACTCGCAAATGGATATATCTGATTTTGCCCAGTGAAACTGGAACCGAACAGCCATTGTTTCAAACACCTGATCTCTCTGTTTACTAAGCCATTCGACAATACGGAAATAAGGCACAATTATTAGCATATTTATTGACCGCATTTATGTCTTAGAAGCAGTTCTTACCTGGGTATCATCCCATCTCAAATGGGTATTTTTGGAAGGTTGGAAGAAAGATATGAGGCACACATATCAGAATGCCTAGGAGACCATTGTTTAGAGATAGATAAAGCATATGATGGAATATCTTTTCGAGCAAAACTAAGTAAGAAAATACACACAGTAACTGTAATTTTATCACCACCTTAGTTATCCAGGTGGATTTTTCTTTTCTACATTAGCGAAAAGAGCAAGTGATTATTTGGTGATGAGGTCATCTGAAATAGACACGGGTTGGAACAAACTGCTATTGACTAATATTGGGTTATGATTGCGAAATCTGTGTTGTGGCAGATATCAAACCAGAGATATTCAGATTAGTAATTGAGCTTAACTAATTATAACTCACGTATTCTCACCTCGTTTTCATGCGAACGTCTATACATGAATAAAATATTATTATTGTTTTCTTTAATTCCTAGAGGAACATAGGGCTTCAGCCGTGCGTCTCCATTGCGTTCGGTTCTCTGCTAGAGTCTTCACCTGGCTCCATATCTGCCCACACGTTTTCATCTCCTCTTCACATAACCTCCTCCAAGTCACCCACCCTCGCACTCACGACCAACTCGTCGCTTCCCTTTCGGGTTCCACTCGAGAAATGGCTTGTCTAGTGATGTCACTCACTTGATGGTTTCCTCAGAATATGGCCAGCCAATCCATCTCCATTTCTTCCTGCCTATTTGGTTCACAATCGGTTCCTGGTTGGTTCGCTCATTGGCAGAGATCCCTGTTGCTGATCATTCCTGGCCGGCCATCTGATCTTGAGTATTGAGCGAAGACAACTGTTAATGAAGGTCTGTAGTTTGTTTGAGATGCTCTGTATGACGCGCTGGCCAAGTCTCTGATCCCTATAGTAGCACTGACTGACTTCACATTGGAGTTGAAAATCTGGATCTTATTTTTCATGCTGAGTGCTTTTTACCTCCACACAGACTTGAGAGTAGTGAAAGCTTGCCTTGCTTTCCCGATCCTCGCCTTGATATCCTCATCAGCTCCGTCAGTCTGTAGTCGAAACAATGCTTCTCAGGTAGGTACGTAGATAGAGGAGGTTGTTTCTTTCAGATTTCTCCCATTTATGCTGATTGTTCTCTGTTGTTGTTGGTGCTGTTGGTGTTGCCCAGGAATCTTCATCACCTCTGTTTTCTCTATGTTCACCTGAAGTCCTACCTTTGATGCTTCTTCTGCCAACTCGTTGCTTTTCGCTTGCATATCTTCCAGTTTGTGGGAAATCAGACATATATCATCGGCGAAGTCCAGATCCTCCAAGTTTTTTGTGTGAGTCCATTTCATGCCTGTTTCCTCATAGTATCCAGTACTATGACTCAAACAAACTCACAAAAGTGGGATAATCCTCATATATACAGAAATTTTAATATCATTTAAGTATCAAACCTTGGAAAAGGACTTGGATAGATACAACGTGATTTGTGATACAACGTTTGAGACTCCCAGCTGGATATATATGATTATGCCCACTGAGACAGTAACCAAAAGCCATTGTTTCAAACACCTGATCTCTCTGTTTACTAAGCCATTCGACAATACGGAAATAAGGCACAATTGTTAGCATATTTATTGACCACATATATGTCTTAGAAGCTGTAATTACCTCGGTATTATCCAGTCTCAAATGGATATTTGGAAAGTTGGAATTAAAGATATGGGGCGCACACATCAGAATGCCTAGCAGATCATTGCTCAAAGATCGATTCAGAACATGATGGGATATCTTTTCAAGCAAAACTAAACAAAATGCACAGTAACTGCACGTTTATCGCCGCTCTAGTTATCCAGGTACATTTTCCTTGTCGACGTTAACAAAAGGAGCGACTGGTTAACTGACGATCAGGCTATCTGAGATAGACCCCGGTTGGGACAGACTATTTATGACTACTTTTGGGTACTGATTGCAAATCAGTGTTTTTTGGAGGTTTCAAACCAGAGATCTTCAGATTAGTTGTTCAACTTAGCTAACAATAATTTACACATTCTCACCTTGTTTTGACACGAAAATCCATACGTGAATAAATAAATTATTATTAGGTTATTATTCCCTTGGGTTACAAGTGGAACATAAAATGGATTCAACAGCAGATCTCCAATTTGTCGCATATTCTGCGGTCCTGTTTAGCTGCCTGGCCCCACGACTGCTCATATTTTCTCTTATCTTCCCATCCTCCTCCTCACA
This sequence comes from Trichobilharzia szidati, assembly GCA_944472155.2. Classification (NCBI taxonomy): domain Eukaryota; kingdom Metazoa; phylum Platyhelminthes; class Trematoda; order Strigeidida; family Schistosomatidae; genus Trichobilharzia; species Trichobilharzia szidati. The sequence continues at coordinate 140,387,498 of OX235274.1, read as the reverse complement.
CGATATTCTCCATGTCACATTCAGATACAAGCAAAACTCGTCGCTTCCTATTTGGGTTCCACTAGGGTGATGACCTGACGTGTTATGTCATTCGGTGGGCTCCTTAGTGTATGCTCAATCCATCTCCATTCTCTTCTGCATATTTGTTGAGCGACCGGCTCTTCGTTAGTTTGTTCTCATAGTTTCTTGTTGTTAATTCTTTCTGACCGCTTGATCATCCATATCGAGCCACCGAAGGCACATGCTGATAAAAGTGTGCAGTGGCCTCTTAGAAATCCTTTTCGTAATGCGTAGTGCAAGTTCCTGACTAACACAGATGAACGGACAAACTTCACACTTCTGTTGAGAATCCGAATCTTGTTCTTAATGCAGAAGACTTCCACACCGATTTCAGAGAGATGGAGGCGTATCTTACCTTTCCGATTCTGCCTGGCTGGTTTTGACATCTTCATCTGTTGCGCTGGTCTGTGGTTGAAACCGTGCTTCCTGGCTGGATAAGTGAAACTAGTAGTAACTGTCAAATCTCCAGGTTTGATAGCGATTGGGGCCAGTTGTTGTTGTTACTGTTGGTTGGTTATCTTCGTTACTCCCGTCCTCTATATGTTTACCTGGATTCCTTTGTTTGCTGCCAGCCTCTTCTGCCAGTTTGTTGCTTTTCGCCTGAAAGTCTTCGAGTTTGTGTAACATTAGACGTAATTCATCCAAAAAATTCAGATTTTCGAGAGTTGCCTTTCACTCTAGGCTCTGCATGGTGCACGATGTCATTCGACATTTTCCTCAGCATATGTCCCATCCATCTCGATATAGATATAAATAAATTAACCTAAAGCCAAATTCCCCTAGTAATTGTCGAACTAAATATTGTCACAGCGTCTCTGATCCTCTCTGGGAATCAATTTGAGTATATCCAGTTTTCACAGTCATCCTAAAACTAATTATTTAGAGAAATATAAGCCGTATGAAGGGGGCACTACTCAAATATTTTAAAATATTTATATGTGTAAACATCTACTTTGTTTTTGTTTATCTCTGCCTGACCTACATTCTCTTGAAACGACAACTCTCTTCAGTTGTGGTTGTTGTTGTGGTTGTCATCGTGGGAATAGTGAGTGATATTCATTCGTGATTCCCTGTTGACAGATTGATGATAAACATTCTAGCTGAAAAAGAAAACACGAAAACACAACACACGCTGATAAACTTTGATTTCATACTTCCTATTATGGAGTGTACTACTCACAAGATTTATCAGTAGTATATCAATACAGATTGATAGAAATTAGCCAAAACTGAAAACAACATTTTTAGTCAGTGGCTGTAGTAGTAGTAGGAGCGTTTATCTCTCAAATCTGAATTTAGTTTACGTTGCGGTCAGGAAATAATATCAAGGTTTAATCTTCGGAGTGTCAGCAACCAATCGGAATAGTTTATTGTTGTCTGACCTATCTGACCTTAAATGTCGCTAAAAACGCATAAATATCGTATGGTTTTCTTTAATAAAAAAAGTTCATTAGCAAGTCTCTTGTCTTTTCCTGGTACATTATCTCCCTTGCTAGATATGCTACTCATCTGGATAAGAAAATGTAGACTTTTCGCTTTTAGATAGAGAAGTAGGTCCATATAAGATCTTATAAGGAGGTGAGAATAAAGCTGGTTAACATTGGGAATTGGTACTCAGAGTTTCAATCTAATTAGAGTTCGTCGGGAGCGTCTACTTGATTATTCCCCCAATCATGATAAAATCTGGAAAAGCAGCAGGACCAGATGGAATCCCAGCAGAAGTATTGAAAATGGACCCAGAGACAACAGCGGACTTGATGACGCCACTACTGGAGAAGGTGTGGAAAGAAAGTAAAGTACCTGAAGACTGGAAGAAAAGATACTTATTCAAACTACCAAAGAAAGGAGACTTAAGTCAATGCAAGAACTGGCGCGAAATTATGCTCCTGTCCATCCCAAGCAAAATACTAAGCCGCATCATCCTGGAGAGAATCAAACAAGCAACTCTGGATGAAAACCTTCGACCGGAACAGGCTGGATTCAGGAGAAACAAGTCATGCATTGATCAGATCACCACATTACGGATCATCATTGAACAAAGCTTGGAATGGCAGTCACCTCTCTACCTCAACTTCATCGACTTTGAAAAGGCATTCGACAGCGTCGATCGAGAGGTGATTTGGAAACTACTTCGCTACTACCGGGTGCCACCGACAATTATACATCTCATCCAACAGCTGTACGACAATGCTGCATGTCGAGTAATCCACAATGGGAAACTTACGGAATCCTTCGAAGTGAGGACAGGAGTAAGACAAGGCTGCCTACTATCGCCAATGATTTTCCTGATTGCAGTAGACTGGATAATGCGACAGACAGACAGCAGGCAACGAGGAGACAGGCATAAAATGGACCCATACAAAAAACTTGGAGGATCTGGACTTCGCCAATGATATATGTCTGATTTCCCACAAACTGAAAGATATGCAAGCGAAAAGCAACAAGTTAGCAGAAGAAGCATCAAAGATATGACTTAAGGTGAACATAGAGAAAACAGAGGTGATGAAGATTCCTGGTCAAGAACAACAACAACAGACAACGATTAGCATAAATGGGAGAAATCTGAAAGAAACAACCTCCTTTACCTACATGGGAAGTATCGTTTCAACTACAGGCGGAACTGATGAGGATATCAAAGCAAGAATCGGAAGAGCAAGACAAGCTTTAACTACTCTGAAGTCTGTGTGGAGGTCAACAGCAATCAGCACCAAAAATAAGATCCGGATTTTCAACTCCAATGTGAAGTCAGTCACACGACTATACGGATCAGAGACTTGCACTGCGCGTCATAAAGAGCATCTCAAACAAACTACAAACCTTCATTAACAGTTGTCTTCGCTCAATACTCAAGATCAGATGGCCAGCCAGAAAGAATCAGCAACAGGGATCTCTGGGAGCGAACCAACCAGGAACCGATTGTGAAACAAATAGGCAAGAAGACATAGAGATGGATTGGCTGGCCATACTCTGAGGAAACCATCAAGTGACATCACTAGACAAGCCATCGCTCGAGTGGAACCTGAAAGGGAAGTGGCGAGTTGGTCGTCAGTGCAAGGGTGACTTGGAGGAGGTCATGTGAAGAGGAGAACAAAACGTGTGGGCAGACATGGAGCCAGGTGAAGACTCTAGCAGAGAACCGAATGCAATTCAGACGCACGGCTGAAGCCCTATATTCCTATAGGAATTAAAGGAAACAATAATAATGTTATATTCCAGAAAGACATTTCGTTTAACATTCCATGATAGGAAGTTACGACAATCTGGTGTCGGCTTCGGTCTCAACTTTATAAGTTTGTTAACTCGTCTATTCTGCCTGTCCTTGTTTACTGATCCCCCGACACACACACCTTAATCTTTCCTGGGGTTATTTAAGAAAGACTTTGTTACATTGAGACGGGCAATATAGGCAAGTGCGACATTTCTAAACCAACTCGTTAATACCATACTAGTTTGTTTATTAGATATATCACACAGTGAGACAGTATTATATACTGGATGATGTTTCGAACAAAATTTATTGTTCATAATCATGTCAATTGTCATATGAATATCATTATCATAATTGATATGATTATGAACAATAAATTTTGTTCGAAACGTCATCCAGTAAATAATACTGTTTCTCCCCTGTGTGATACATCTAATAAACAAACTAATATGGAATTTTCAAAAGAATGGACACGGAACAAAGAGAACTCTTTTCGATAAATTCATCATCAGGTTCTACAATTATATATACATTATAATGAATGAATGAATGAATGAATTAGTCTTATGAACGACATTAATGTTTCAATAACATCAAATCAATAATATTGATAGATTACAGCTGAACAGCATCAACATAAAATAAACTGAATGTCAGAAGAATTAGGAAAGATAATAGTACAAATTCATGAGTTTATAGTCTCTACTGAGGGCCAGGGCAGTAGTAGGGGCTAGCTGGACTTGTTTCTTTTGAACACAGAGCACTGGTTGTTTGAGGCGAATTGCAATAGCCTCTGCTGTTTGGAGCATGCGGTGCTTCGACGATTTTGGTAGTTTGTTAGGCACCCGGTATATTATGGAGAAGGATTCGTCTACGCTGGCTTTGTGACCGGTTTGCACCAGATGGTCTAATATCGAGCTGTCGACTGAAGGATGAAGTACCTAGACTAGCCACTTCAAATTGTATCTGTCAATTCAACTGCGCTTGTGGAGCGAGTTATATTGGCCGTTGCTCTAGGAACTTGATTTTTCGTGCTCGAGAACATATCCCACTATGGCTAAGTAAAGGTGTAGTTAAAACTATTAACAGCTCGATATTAGACCATCTGGTGCAAACCGATCACAAAGCCAGCGTAGACGAATCCTTCTCTATAATATACCGGGTGCCTAACAAACTACCAAAATCGTCGAAGCACCGCATGCTCCAAACAGCAGAGGCTATTGCAATTCGCCTCAAACAACCAGTGCTCTGTGTCCAAAAGAAACAAGTCCAGCTAGCCCCTACTACTGCCCTGGCCCTCAGTAGAGACTATAAACTCATGAATTTGTACTATTATCTTTCCTAATTCTTCTGACATTCAGTTTATTTTATGTTGATGCTGTTCAGCTGTAATCTATCAATATTATTGATTTGATGTTATTTAAACAATTAATGTCGTTCATAAGACTAATTCATTCATTCATTCATTCATTATAATGTATATATAATTGTAGAACCTGATGATGAATTTATCGAAAAGAGTACTCTTTGTTCCGTGTCAATTCTTTTGAAAATTTTAATGGGCATTTTTAATCAGTTAATTTGGAATTACTTACTACCACAGTGCCCAAGTTTTACACATATATCAACTCGTTAATACTATTGTAGATATACACTTGGATTTCTGTAAGAAATCAGTCAATATTATCTTTTCAGATCCTGAGCATCCTTTCTATACACAACTCTCTCTTTGCTGCATCTCATCAGGTAGGTAGAGCTAGAAGCAACTATATAGAAGACTATATGCTCGGACAACTAAGCATAAAAGCTGAACGATACCCTGTTTGGCACACATCTTATGTAATGAGAAGAGTGTGTTAGACAGGGAATTATAAACTTATTCTGATTGAACACTAGTCAATGACTAATGTGATGTGTCTAGTCCTTTTTTTGGTGCAGACTGAATTCTATCAGTCCGGTTTGCAATGTGAACACCATTCTAGGTAGCTCGCCATTACGGTGCATATTGATTTGATGATATTAGACGGTTGGAGGTAATCGACAGGAAGCCCTGTCTGACCTAGGTTTCGTGCTAGTTAGCACTCGTCAACAAGGCGTATGTGCAACCACCTTCTGAAATTCGAATCAGCGTCCTGCAGGAGGTCAATCGAGAGCCCGAATAGCTCAGTCGTGGTAACGTCTCTGACTGCAGCATTCACTGGGTGACCCGGGTCTGAACCTCAGAAGGGATATGATCTACATCAAGGTGGTTTCAGATACGGCTTGCTGACTGGTGACTGCCAACTAGCACGAAACCTAGGTCAGGCAGGGCTTCCTGCCGATTGTCTCAAACCATCTCATAATTACAAACTTACTGTGGAACTCTAAGTACACGGCTCTACTTTCTTCCACTGTTATAGTTTTGTTGTGAATATTTTCACTTAATTTTATATTCATTTTCTTATTGAACAATATTAACAATGTAAATGGCCTGTTTTAAATTATTACCCCTGTAATGAGACAGTTAGATGCAGTAGTGTATTGTACTACATCCTGAAAATTCCATATTTGTACCATTAAAGAAATACTGTTTGAAATAAAGCTATTAGTGCTACGTGCAATCATCCCCCCCCCCACCAATGAGAATAAACTCAGACGAAGCATTTGTCCAGTAGACTGTTGAATCACATACTCAGATGATCTTTGTTAAAATAAGGTAAAATCTAAAGTGTTCATTTGGAGTGAACATTAGCCTGTATACAACCGCTATTTCTTTGTTTATTCTTACCATTCCATTTGACTAATTCCCTCTTCTCTTTCGATCAATCAGTTTTAAACTGGGACCGAATCTACTGCCAAGTGTTGTGCGTAACCACACCTCGGGACATGATTTGATGTCAGAGTATTGGATATGATTATTCAAATATATCTGCAGACATACTTTTAAAGTATAATGGAATTGAAGAATTAGTGACTGGTAACTAACAGGATTCGGAATCCAGGATGTGAATTTCGTCCTATTTGAGACTCGTCAGCCAATTGAGTTTATCTGCATTCCCCAGTGAATGATAGTGTTCCTGTTGAGGCTGGGACCCAGCACCCATAGTTTTAAACTCCAAAGTGTTGTATATTAGACCAGTGAGGGCCACCACAGCCATCTCTTTCCTGTGTAACCACGTGTCAGCGTGAGGCCAAACACTTCAGTTCAAACAATCAACGGGAAAGTTCAAGAATAATTAAATAAGATAGAATGACGGTTGTACAGTTATCAGCTTTCAGACCACTAACTGGAAGGTAGTACATTCCGTCGAAAGAATCTGAGTAGCTTTGTCTCAAAACCCATCGGTAGAGGTGTCTTAGGTGGAGAAGACGAGGATTTTATTCAATCTATTGATCAATTAATGGTCGTCTTCTTTTCACAGAGTATAGCCAAGTATTAAGATGTCTAAAGGCACTTCAGATGGCTAAAACACTGACCTGACCTTATAAGTAACCCGTTCTACATATCTATTCTCATAATTTAAAGTAAAGAGGGCTGATTATGAATTTATTATGGCATTAATATTATTCCCTCGGGAAGATAGATAACTCCAGAAACGCATTTCCATTTCAGTTGCCTCTCTTCAGCCTTTTTCATCATCTGATTCCACTCACGATTGTTTTGAAAGTTTCCATATTCGCGTTACATAATCTACTTCATGTCACTCTCGAATTCCACTGATGCGCTTGGCACATGATGTGACTCAACAATCTACTGGACTAACCTCACTTCACAGACATTGTAAGGTATTTTATAAGTTGCATTGGGTCAGTGGGATCAAATTTGGTTCACTGGGTTTGTCTTTCAAAGTGAGTTTATAGTGATATGGCCAGAACTACGATCTGTTAGACTATGAGCGAATGCTAACTTAAAGAGCTGGCCATTCTGTCTTAATCGTACGACAATAACAACAATAACACCGCCGTCATGCAAAGACAAATAAAAAGGCTGGACATCCATAAGAGAGTTCCATTATGGGTAAAATTTGTTTTGATAAAATCACACATTGTGTTATACAGTAATGTTTACTGATGACCACGTTTCGAGTACAACTTATTACTGCTCATAATCATGTCAAGACCCTACGCACACAATTTTCTAACTTCTTTTATATAATTCCATTATTTTTCATCACTTGACTTGATTGGTAGTAGTGGTATTTTCCATATTTCCGGTATGAGTGATGAGTCATTCCTATTGCTCGTGTTGTGTTGGGTGTAGACTCGATGAACAAGGATACAGTAATCAACCCAATCAGACAAAATAATACAATTTACAAAATACCCTCCAATGACTGTGAGTCAGGTCAACTATACAGGTCAAACTAGTAGGTCGGGTCAGTAGTCAGACTGTTGGGACATAAGAATTTAGCTAAGATTAGAATGGTTGACCCTGAGAAGATAAGTAATTTCGAAAAAAGTTCAACAGTAGCACTGTACGCATTAACACACAACCACACAACAAGGTGGGAGAGAGTCAAGATTCTAAAAGGTAATGTAGGTGGGTGGAGAGAGAGGTTGGTTACGGAATCCTTGTTCTTCGACTCTACACCCAACACAACACGTGCAATAGGAATAACTCATCACTCATACCGGAAATATGGAAAATACTATTACCAATCAAATCAAGCGATAGAAAATAATGGGATTATATAAATGAATTTAGAAAGTTGTGTCAGTAGTGTCTTGATGTGATTATTAGCATGAATAATAAATTGTGCTCGAAACGTGTTCATCAGTAAATATTACTGTACAACACTGTGAGACTTTATCACAATGGAATTATACTCTACCACAGTGCACAGGTTTTATCCTCATATGAATAGTCCACAAGAGAGCTTATATTTTGATTGAACACTAGGTAAGAGGTAACTAGTGTCATGTGTCGAGCCCTCGATGTTGGTACAGACTGAATTCTGCCAGTCAGTCAAGTTTGCAATGTAGCCACCGTGCCACTAGGTGGCTCACCATCACGATTCACTGCATTATGAATAGTCGATATTAGATGACGGTTGGAGGCAATTGACAGGAAGCTCTGCCTAACCTATTTTCGTGTTACTTGGCGTTCACCAGTCAGTAAGGCGTATCAGAAACCTACAAGGAACTCACATCCACCCCCTTCTGAGATTTGAACCCACGTCACACGGTGAGTGCGGCAGTCAGAGACGGTACCACTGAAGAGCGGTTCGGTCTTGTCACTGACCTCCTGTGGGATTGTATTAGATACTTTGATTATACACCAGTTGGTGGTCACATTGCAAAGCTGACTGACTGAAAGAACTTAGTCCACACCAAAAGCATGGACCTGACACATTACATTAGATACTAACTAGCGTTCAATCAAAAGTGTCCTCGTCCAGTCCTACAGGAGGTCGGTAGCGAGCCCAAATAGCTCTTCAGTGGTGGTAATGTCTCTGACTGCAGCACTCGCTGGGTGACACGGGTTCAAATCTCAGGAGGGACATGAAATCCTTAATAATTACAGATACGCCTTACTGACTGGTAATTGCCGACCAGCATGAAACGTAGGTCAGGCAGGGCTTTCTGAATCTTCACCTATCACGTGCACCAGGCATGATGTAACACGCATGTCAGAGATATGGGGAATACTATTATTATCAATACAATCAGAGGATAAGAAATAATGGAGATTCCTGATTTATTTGGGAACGTCATAAAAGCAATTATGAGCACAACAAAAGAAATGTGCTCGAAGCTTCATCAGTGCCACACACACACACACACACACTGAATGTTTTATCAAATAACTTCATTCATTAGTCTGAAATTATTCAAGTGTGGTTTTCTGGGATTTGATTGGTTACAGGATTTCATCATGGGCTGACATCAACCGCCAGCTGAGTGTCATAGGCAATTAGCTGTCCTCTTGCCTGTTGCACTAAGTTATTATTATAATTGTTTTTTTAATTCCTAGAGGAACATGGGGCCTCGGCCTCAAGTCTCCATTGCGTTCGGTTCTCTGCTAGAGTCTTCACCTGGCTCCAAGTCTGCCCACACGCTTTCATCTCCTTTTCACATGACCTCCTCCAAGTCACCCTCACAGTGACGACCAACTCGACGCTTCCCTTTCGGGTTCCACTCGAGCAATGGCTTGTCTAGTGATGTCACTTGGTGGTTTGTTTCCTCAGAGTATGGCCAATCCATCTCCATTTCTTCTTGCCTATTTCTTTCACAATCGGCATTTCGAGTTGCGCTAAATATACATCAGGAATTGGCAGAAGTTGGAATTCATGCATCGGCCATTGGGTGGGGTCTCAGTGGTTGAATGGTCCGCGAGTTTGCCTTGTAGCTTGAAGGTCTTGCAATCAAACCATGGAGATGGGTGATTACTGCTGAAGAGTCCGGTAATAGGACGACACAGCTGTCTACTACTCTCTGGTTGGTTTTCCAATGGTTCTGTGACCGATGTCAGCTCATGATGAAATCGTGTAATCTGAAAGTTGTTTGGAACTATACTGCACTCATTAAAAGTGAACAAAACTCAGATTTCCAGTACTAATGTCAAGTGCGCCAGTGATTCTACATGTTTCGGAGATTTGGTACACACATGTCACCGTGAGCATTGCAAACAGACTACTGTAGACTTTTATCTACAGCTGCCCACTTCACCAGTCGAAGAGAAACTTAGGTGGGCAATGTACCAACTAAGAGCCTAGTGCTCTACAAATGTGCCGAGGAAAATGGGTGTGGATCAGCCAGATGGGTGATATCGCGCGTCGGCAAGGCCCACAAGTGGAATCCCAATGCAGAGGGACAAGTTGGGCGTAGGTCCGAAGATGACGTAGAGCAGTTCGTGTGAGGAGGAGATAAGTGCCTATTGGTAATCGTAGAGTCAGAATGAAATGGAGATATACTATTGAAGGCCTATATTCTCCGTTTATAATCGATTATCATTATTATTGTTAATATTCCCTTGGGTTCCGAGTGCAATATAGGGCTTCAACAACACATCTCCCCTGTCTTCAATTTTCTGCTGTCCTCTTCAGCTGGGTCCACAGTTGATCATTATCTCAACTACTCCTCCTCGCCACATGATCCCCTCCAAGTCACCCTAGGACGACCCACTCATCGCTTTCCATTTGAATTCCACTTGAGCACTGTTCTGGCGCGTGATTTCATCCGAAGATTTCCTCAATGTATGCCAGATCTATCTCGATTTTTTCCTACATATTTATTAAGCTATTTCATCTTCAGTATGGAGCCAGCGAAGGTAGCTGTTGCTGATAGTCTGCAGTTGTCTGTTGGAAATCCTTTTCTTGACATGCAGTGCAAGTTTCTGACGCACATAGAAGAACTGACCAACTTCACATTTGTGTTGAATAGAATCCGAATCTTGTTCTTTATGGTGGCTGAGGGAAGCAGAAGATTTCCAAGCTGGTTTCAAGTTGATGAAGGCGTCTACCTTACCTTTCCGATTCTGCCTGGCTGGCTTTGGCGTCTTCATCCTTTCTGTCTGTAGTTGAAACCTGGCTCCCTAGATAAGTGAAGGAGGTAACCTGTGTTTAAATCTCTCCCGTTGATGGTGATTGGTGCTGGTTGTTATTGTTGTTGTTATTGCGGTTCGCTGGTTATCTTCATCACCTCCGTCGTCTCTATGTTCACCTGGGGTCCCGTCCACACTGCCAGCCAGACTGTCCTGCCAGTTTGTCGGTTTTCGACTGCAAGTATTAGAGTTTGTGTGACATTAAACATAAATTATCCATGCGCGAAATCCAAATCTTCTAGTGGCTTGGAATCTAAGGAAATAATAGTAATAATGACGACGAAATTACATCCTGCCAACTGTAGTGCCTGAATTTTATTCCAAAGATAAGCGGAAAGACAGAAAATCAATAAACAATCAATGAATAATGTTAAAATTTAAATTATTAATGAACAATAAATATATTATGCAGGAATATGATTATTTCCTTTGTATTCCGCGCAAACAGGGAGGAGAGAGGGAAGGAGGAAGAGAGTGAGAGGAGAGGAGAAGAGAAGTGGGTCGACTACATTGAAGTATATATACACATATGTAAATATAATCGATTATTTTGAACTTAAGAGTAAATCTTCAACAAAAATCAATAACTTACAAATGTGTACGATTATAACAAGTAGTAAAATAGACGAAGATAACACGCATGTATATATATATACATTTTATGAAATAAATAAATCAGTAAATTATGAAGACATTAATTATTGTAGTACTCATGAGAATTAATCAATTTTCAAGTAAAAATCAATGAATTGAATGAACTAAATAAAAAGAAGAGAAAAAAAGAAAACAGAGAAATAAAACTACTAGGTCAAAAAAATGAATTTAATGATTTATTGATCAGAATTTTCTAAAAAAAATTATAGATTTTTTTTCTATAGTTGGTTTGTAAGAATTAGTTTTGTTTTTACGAGTTGATCACAGATTGATATCAGTTAGAGAACCATTGAAAACCAGCCACAGCCAGCTGTTTCATCTCACTAGTTCGGGAATCATCGGCAGTAAGCACCCACTGCCAGGGCTCGAACCCAGGACCTTCCGGTTACAAGGCAAGCTTAGATTATTGATAAATTAACTTTATGAAGAAAAAGAAAGTAATAAAATTTACACTTTTGGCTTAGATAGATTCAGTTGGTTAGGTTCTTAATGGAATACAGGGAGGGCTTCAGCTGTACATCTCCATTCCATCCTATTTTCGGCAGTTCATTTTCTAGCTGGCTCCCCAATTGCTCATAAACTCTCATTTCATTTTCATACGATCACTTCCATATTATCATCGAAGTGGTGCCTCACTCGTCGTTTCCCATTGGAGTTCCATTTGAGTGTTGGCCTGGTGCTCGATATCACTCAACGGTCTCCTCGGACAGTATCCGATTTACCTCAGTTTCCTTCAGCATATTTTTCGGATAATAGATCTTTGCCTGGTTCGTCTCCGCACTTCCTCATTGCTAGACTTTTCTGGACCTGCTATCTTTAGTAGTATCGAGCCAGCAAATGATGAATGCCTGTAGCCTATTGGAAATGGGTTTTATTATTTTCGCGTGTGATGATGTTTCAGAATCCCTTTGCAATCAGTGCTATCGAAGACCTTTCCAAAGTCGATGATATATATATTTACATATTTCTCCTTCACGTTCCCAGTGGAACATAGGGCCTCAAGCTAGTGGCTTTAAGTTTCTGTAGCAGTGTTGCTAGTGAGGGTTGCTACCCTCATGCCCAACCTTTCCTCTTTACCAGCTTTATTTCTGGCTAAGCGAGGTAAAGGAGTGCGTCGGCCGGGGATCGAACCCCAGACCATGTACATGGACGGCGAGCGTCCTAACCACTGTGCCACCGATGATGATGTGCAGTATTGCAATTTGATCCGCATATAATTTGCCTTTTCTGAATTCAATTTCTTCCGGGCGGAGTTACGCACTCATTGCATCTTTTATTCTCTCCACAATGGTATGGCTTAATATTTTTTATTTGGAGTAAAGATGAGCATGATTCCGTGCCAGTTCTTCTGAAGAATTAAGTAATCCTTCTTTTGATAGTTTGACAAGGTAGCCCCCTTGTCTTGTTCCTTCCAAACCTTCGCTTATAATGACATGCCTATGTCTGTTGAGGTGTGTGGAACCGTCTTCGGTGCTTCCAAAGAAATTCTGTCTGATCATGCAGCCTTCTTAGTTTACAGTAGCCCGGCTACATTCAAGACTTTCGTCTCTCTCAAAGGGTTGCTGCTCGTCTAAAGTAGTGTGAATGTTGGTGGTAACTTACTGGCATAAATTAGAAATTTATTAATTGATTCGGTTGATGTTTCCACTTTTAATTTTGAAATATTCAACAGATTTAACCGAATTTAAGATTTTCCCGCCGACTGATTGGACCGTAGTGCTCCGTCTCAGGTTGACTTGTCGGCTTCTTGTGCAAATGCTTCGACGATGTCTGAGCATGTAATTAGAATTTAATTGGTGGATGGTGACTAGCAGTGGAATCCAGGATAACGCGCATTTCGTCCTGTTTGGGACTCGCCAGGTGGATGTACCTGCATTTCTCAGTAAGTGATGATGTTCCAACCGAGGCTAGAACCCAGTGCCTATAGTTTCAAACGCTAAAGCGTTATCCACTAGACCACTTGGGCTGCGAGATGGGAAAATCTAAAATTCAATTAAATAATTAATATGACCCATTTCACAAGAGGTGGCTCTCGTGGCCCAGGTGGTCTAGTGGATAACGCTTTGGCGTTCGAAACTATAGGCACTGGGTTCGAGCCTCGGTTGGAACATCATCACTTACTGAGAAATGCAGATACATCCAGTGACGAGTCCCAAATAGGATAAAATGCACATTATCCTGGATTCCACTGCTAGTCACCATCCACCAATTAAATATTCAACAGATTGCACTGAATTAGGCAGAGATCAAGCAGTTAAGACCTTTTGAAACAGAATATATTATTATTTTATTATTATTTAGGACCGGTTTCATAGTCGATTGTCATTGGTGTTCAGTTTCCGTTCTTTCAGTCTTCAGGTTGTGTGTCTGTGTGCTTGTGTGTACGATTTATGCATTTGAAGCCCTTTTCAGAAGGTGAATACCCAGTCTATAGTTGTCAGTCGAATAGTCTGATGGATGCTCACTGTGTTTCGCATATTTTATCATGAATATGATTACAGCACTGCTAAACAGTATATACATACACACACACACACGGAAAAGCATGAAAAGTTGTCACTTGTCTGAATACAGTGCAAATTTCTATTCCACTCAGCATTAAGGACGAGTGATTCGGTGCTAAGTCAGTCCTTTTACTTAGAGCGAGCGTCATCAAAAGTATTTCCAACAGGCCACCTCGGAGTTTCATCAGTAACTGCCTTCACTGGCTCTATGCTGAAGGTCAGCTGATTAGAAACGATTATCAACAAGGAACTGTAGTAGTCAACGAACCATCCAAGAATTTGTCGTCCTAACAAATACGCAGAAGGAAATGGAGATGGACTGGGCTGAAGGTATGGTGTCCACTAAGTGACATCACGCGCCAGGCCAACCCTTTGATGGAACCCGAATGGGAGATAAGGAGTTAGGGGGGGGTGATTTCCAGAGTGAAACGGATGAGATTGCATGAGGAGGAAAGGAAAGCTTATGGGCAGCTGTGGGATCAGATGAGAAAGACTGGAAAGAATGGAGTGAAGAGGAGATGTGCTACTGACACTGTATGTTCCACTTGGAACCCAAGGGACTAATAATAATGATTATAATAGAATATAAGTACATACAGGAAAATTGTACTAAGAAATGTATTCACTGAGCACAGATAAACATGTCATAACATTGTGTGAATTGATAAGTTGTGATATGTCAGTGAAGTCCTTCGAAGTGAAAACGGGAGTAAGACAAGCTGGCTGCCTACTATATGCAATGATTTTCCTGATTGTGGTAGACTGGAGAATGTGACAGACAGCAGACAGCGAGGAAACAGGCACAAAATGGACCCATACAAAGCAAATGTGGAGGATCTGGACTTCACCGATGATATATGTCTGATTTCCCATAAACTGGAAGATATGCAAGTGAAAAGCAACAAGTTGGCAGAAGAAGCATCAAAGATAGGACTTCAGGTGGACATAACGAAAACAGAGGTGATGAAGATTCCTGGGCAACACCACCAGCAGCAACAGCAACAACAACAACAACAGACAACAGTCAGCATAAATGGGAGGAACCTGAAAGAAGTAACCTCCTTTACCTACCTGGGAAGCATCGTTTCAACTACAGACGGACGGAACTGATGGGGGTATCAAAGTGAGTTTTGGGAAAGCAAGGCAAGCTTTTATTTCTCTCAAGTCTGTGTGGAGGTCAACAGTACTCAGCATCAAAAATAAGATCCGGATTGTCAACTCCAATGTCAAGTTAGTGCTACTATATGGATCAGAGACTTGGTGCCACGTCACGAAGGCCACTTCTAACAAACTACGGACATTCATCAGCAGTTGTCTTCGTTCAATACCACTCAAGATCAGATAGCCGACCAGAAAAGATCAGCAACAGGGAGGGATCTCTGGGAGCGGACCAACCCAGCCGGAACCGATTGTGCAACAAATATGTCGGAAGAAATGGAAGTGGATTGGCCATACTCTGAGAAAACAAATCATCAAGTGAGTGACATCACACGTCAGGCCATCGCTCGAGTGGAACCCGAAGGAGAATCTCCAAGTTGGTGGTCAATGCGAGGGTTGCAAGGAGCAGGTCATGTGAAGAGGAGATGAAAGCATGTGGGCAGACGTGGAGCCAGGTAAGAACGTTGTCAGAGAACCGAACACAATGGAGACGTGCGGCTGAAGCCCTATGTTCCTCTAGGAACTAAAGGAAACAACAATAATAATATGTCAGTGGAGAATATAGATACATAATACTGAGATTTCGAAATAATAGCTGATTCAGTGGAGGTTTGTAGAAAGATTTGACTGAAAACTCTGTCAGTATGCTTTTCTCTAGTTTCAAAATCTTATGGTTCATTCTTTTTATCATTGGTTGCTGAGGTATGAAACTCACTGTTGTAGTGTATTTTGCACTGGTGTTTGGTTAACTAAAGGAATTGATCCACAAGTCTACTGCCTTATCAACAGATCAATGCTCATGACCCAACTGTTTTAATCCTACATAACCTCCATAAGGGTGAAACTTGAACAGCGTGTTAGACTGTATAATTCAACTGTCGTTTATTTAACGGGCATAGAATAACAAGGAATTGTGACAGTATAGCTTAAGTGTTGATGTTTTGAGTGCAATTTACTACTTATAACCATATAAAAAGTAATCAATGTTTGAATCCATTTTTTTCCACTTATCTAGTTTTCAAAACAGTTAGTTTATATGGCGGATTTCACTTGTTTCAAGATTGATTGTTACGTATGACTCTTAACAAGGCTTGTAAGAGGTTGAGATTTAAACCTTCAAACTTAATAGAAGAGAAGCTGTGTGGCAAATTGTGTACTGGTGACTAGCAGTAGTATCCAGAAGATGAATTTCGTCTTATTTTGGACTCGTCAGCTGGATATATCTGCATCCTTAATGATTGATGCTGTTCCCACCCAAGACTCAGATCCAACACCCTTCGTTTCAAATGCTACGGCAATATCTAGTAGGTAACTTAACATGATCAATTCCACCTCCTGTAACCCCGCCCTCTAGGCGGAACATGGGGATTCAACCTGCGAAGTTTTATTAGCCATGAG
The DNA here is from genome assembly GCA_944472155.2 of Trichobilharzia szidati. Lineage (NCBI taxonomy): Eukaryota > Metazoa > Platyhelminthes > Trematoda > Strigeidida > Schistosomatidae > Trichobilharzia > Trichobilharzia szidati. The sequence continues at coordinate 140,370,994 of OX235274.1, read as the reverse complement.
ATTGATTTTACATGGTAGGTTTACCAGCCTAATGCCCCACCTTCCCTCTTCTCCAAGTCTACTATGGGGTTGTAAAATAGACGAAGTTAAGGGATAAGTCGGGAGGGAATTGAACCAGGACAACGTGAGTGGACCATCGATACATCATTCTAGTCCCGATATATCAAGGCTGTATAACATATATGAATATACCGTATACAGCACACATTTAAATAATCAAAGATAGACACAATTTTAGTGAAACGGTGTTTATTTCATCAAACATAATTCAGTAATTTTGAGGTCATACACATAGGTCAAAATAGTTTATGCAGTGAGGGGTAGCAGTGGGTGGGGGAGTCAGTTGACAAAATTACCGAATACAAACACTTAACCAAATATATTATTATCATTATTATTATTACCGAACACAGATCTTAGTGACACATTCATAATCCAGAGAAAAGTTTATCTATCACACTGTGCACAATGCACTGACCAAACAATAATCAAACTAGAGAGTGGGGTGGAGGTAGACAGACTGTCCTAACATCCACTACAGTCACATGGAGGGAGAGAGGGAGAGAGAGAAACAGTGACGGAGAGATTCTGATTACTGAATCTTTGTTTACTGGTTTTAACATCAACTGCATGTAAACGGGAATGATTCAATACGACACCAACTTTAAATATTTCTAAAACTCTGCTGTGGAACACAAATCGTACTGTTTGTTTTACGTTGATGACGACATAATATTAGTTAGAGAGGCAACTGGAAACCAACTAGAGAGTACTGGACAGCTGTCGTGTCCTACTTTGTGACTCTCCATCAGTACACACTCATGTTCTCACCAGGGATCAACCCGAAGACTTACAGATCTCTCAGCGAGCACGAATAACTTTAAATCCATAAAATCCCTACAAGCCAACGCCAGTGGCTTAGTGGTCTGCGAAGTCAATTGCCTTGTAACCAAAATATCCTGAGTTCGACCCATGCTGGTGGGTGCGTGCTGATGAAGAGTCCCAGACTAGGCTGACGAAACAGCTGTCCAGTACGCCCTGTTCTCTAACCGATGTCAGGTCATGGTGAAATCTTATAACTAATCGGATGCTAAGTAGTGGATAGCCACAGGACAAAGTTAACTGGAGTATTGACTGGAGTATCATGACGAGTGAGGTTTACCAGATTGGCTATGAGAATAAATAGTTGCTAATGATATTAGCTGGTGGCTGCATTAAAATCGGGGGGAGGACAGAATTCAGAATTCCTGGAATATTGGATTCCGGCTGAAATGACTGAATGTTCAGTTAGCTTGGCGTTGTAACCTGTAGTTCTTTAGTTCGATTCCCTGGTGGGAACATGATTGTGTACCGATAGAGAGTCACAAAGTAGGACATAACAGCTGTCCAGCACTCGCTAGTTGGTTTCCATTTGCTCCTCTAACTAATATTATGTCGTGATCAACGTAAAACAAACACGTCGATTTGTGTTCCACAGCAGAGTTTTAGAAATATTTAAAGTTGGTATCGTATTGAATCATTCCCGTTTACATGCAGTTGATGTTAAAACCAGTAAACAAAGATTCAGTAATCAGAATCTCTCCGTCACTGTCTCTCTCTCCCCCTCTCTCCCTCCATGTGACTCTAGTGGATGTTAGGATAATCTGTTTACCCCCACCCCAGTCTCTAGTTTGATTATTGTTTGGTCAGTGCATTGTGCACAGTGTGATAGATAAACTTTTCTCTGGATTGTGAATGTGTCACTAAGATCTGTGTTCGGTGATAATAATAATAATAATAATAATAGTAATTGGTTAAGTGTTTGTATTCGGAGATTTTTTCAACTGACACCCTCACCCACTGCTACCCTCACTGCATAAACTATGTTGACCTATGTGTATGACCTCAAAATCATTGAATTATGTTTGATAAACTAAACATTTTTGCACGTTTTTGTTCAAGTCAGTTACTGATTTTTCCGTTGATTGATTTAACCGAAATATTTGGCTTCCGTCTACATTGTCGGTATCTAGTACGAGAGCTTCAACGATGTCTAAGGATTAACACACTGATGTTATTTGGCGGATGGCAACTGCCATTGTGGCATCCAAGATGCACATTTCCTCATATCTGAAATTTATCGGCTGAATATAATTGTAATCCACAGAAGTAGATGGTGTTCCCGGTGAGACTCGAACCCACTAACCTTCATTTCTTTCAAACGCCATAACGTTATGCACTAGACCACATTGGCCACTAATCTCATTTAAGTGACACTTATTATGGGATATTTCCATCTGAAAGCAACTGGTGCATGGGTAGTTCGATGGCAGAATGCTGGTTAATCATTCAGTCGTCATGACGGAATCCAATGGCTCATGAATTTTATTTTCTATCAATTTGCGTTTATTAGCCCCACCGCCACCAGCTAATGTCATCTCTGACTAGTATTTGTCCTCATACCCGACCTGATTAACTCCACTGGTCACGACTTCACACCATCAGACAGATTTATTGATATAAGTATAAAACTTGAGCACTGTGGTAGAGCATACCTCCATTATGGATAAGATTTTATATTGATAAATCACACAGTGTTGTACAGTAATATTAACTGATGACGTTTCGAGCACAAATTATTGCCACTCATAATCACATTAAGTTACTCACACAACTGTTTTCCTTCATTTATATACATGTGTGGGATTGACTAGATACTTGAATAAAAATCAAAATGGGATAGTGTACATTTAGAAATAATAATATGAGTGATATTGATCAATTACAATCAGATGGGAAATAAGACGAGTGTTTCTATAGTCATAATAAGTAACTTGTTAGAATATTGTAAATGCTGTGCTTGAATTGAAATAGAACTATGAGATTATTTATTATCCTCTTCTGATTTGACTGGTAGTAATAATATCTCCCACATCTCTGGTATTTGCATTGAGTCATTTCTGTTGCATGTGTTGTGTTGGGTGTAGACTCAATGAACCAGGATTCAGTAATCAATCTCTCTCTCTCCACCTGCATAGATTACTTCTTAGAATCTTAACCCTGTCCTACCCACCCTAATGTGTGGTTGTGTGTTAATACATGCAGTGCAGTGTAGTGCTGAGCTTTTTTCTAAATTACTAATCTTCTCGGGGTCAACCATTCTTACCTTAGCTAAATTCTTATGTTCCTACAATCTGAATACCCTCGACCTACTAGTTTGACCTGTATAATTGACCTGACTCACAGTCATTGTAAGGTATTTTGTAAATTATGTAATTTTGTTGAATTGGGTCCACCGGGTATTTTAACCTACAAAGCTTGTCTCTGATTGAGTTTGTTGGTTTGAATGCCACCCTAATTCCTGCTTTATTGAGAATCCTACGTAGGGAGTGTCTCAGATGTCCCCTCTTTATATGGTGTAACTGTAGATGCCTTATATTCTCTCTTATTTATGTTATCATTATTAATTTCTCAATTATTTTTATTTCGCTTTCGGCCTTTTTCGATCTTCCTAATGAATTTTATAGGATAGTTAGTTATTCAACACCAAAGCTTCTTCTTCTATCTGTTTTATTTCATCATCTGGAGTTATCAGACTGATTTCCCAGACCTAGCTTATAGGGTTTTGATTTGTTTCAAATTCGATCATAGAGTGTCTCTGAATAGACGACAGACTGGTCTCGTAATCTATAGGTCCTGGTCTCTAACCTCCATGAGACCATTGTGGCGTATTGCTGAACAGTCGCAGACAAGTGTGAAACTGCTGCTGTTAAGTACTCCCTGGAGGTGGTTTTCAAATGGTTCTTTTAAACTTATATCAAATCGTGATCAAATCTGAAACTTCGGTCCGATCAATCGACAGGAAAATCTAAAATTCAATTAAATAATTAATATGACCCGTTGCATGAGAAGCGACTCTCGTGGCCCAGATGGTCTAGTGGACAACGCTTTGGAGATCGAAACTATGGGCACCGGTTTCAAGCCTCGGTGGAATTATCATCACTCAGTGACTGGGGGATGCAGGCGCATCCATCTGACGAGTCCAAAATAGGACGAAATGCGCATCCTGGATTCCATCACTGCTAGTCACCATCCACTAATTAACCTTTGAAACTAATCATATGAAATCATTGATTTCACAATCCTGACCCTTATTGTATCGATCTGATTTAGAGATAATCTGAAAAGTAAGTGACATTGATTATTCTCTGATGATAATGATTGAGTAACTATGCGTATAGCTATGCTCCAAGAGATGAGTCATACATGTTGTCTGAAGGCCAACGATACGAGAAACAGAGTAGAATCTCTGGACTCACTGCATTAACCAATCATTCATAAACATCAATGTGATAATAAAAGGACCAATTTCTGATTGACTCTTTTCTACTTTGTAGATTGATTCAAGAGTATACTAGGACAGGCAAACACGTTAACTGTACGTCTCGATACAATTTCAACTGTCTCTCTACCTTATGACTAATCTGGGTCGTCTGGATGTAAAGTATAGCCAACCTGTTAGAACTTGTCATATTATACACACTTGATAAATTGAACAGCACCAGATGACAGCCTGTATAGTCACTTTTGGGTGTGTGTGTGTGGAGGGGGGAGGCGGGCAGCGAAATCTACCAATCATATTTCAGAAAAGTCTAGTTAATGAACATTAACATGCATGAAATCTATGCTGACAGTTTCTCGTCTATTTATTCCATAATAGATAAGTTTCTCTTAAATATGGTTAGAGGATTTCATCATGAGCTGACATCAGTTAGAGAACCATTGAAAAACCAGCAGGGAGTACTGGACAGCTGTTTCATCAGTGCGCACACATCACAGGCGGTTCGAACCCAGCACCTCCTCGTTACAAGGCTAGAGAACTTGTAGACCATTCAGCCACTCACTGGGACCCGATCCAATGGTCCTTGAATTCTAACTTCTGCCAATTCATGACATAGTGCAGCCACTTCTCAATGTCTTCTTCGATGAGTAACTGCCTCATCTTCAACCTCCTGTACCCTAATAGTCATGGCTTCCCACCAGAACCCAAGTTAACTGCCTGAATAGAGCCGGTCGCTAGTGAGCATCAGGTGAATTTTCAAGTATTGGTTTTTGGAGGGATTTATTTTGATTGGTTGGAGGATTTCATCATGAGCTGACATCAGTTAGAGAACAACTGGAAAACGAAACAGCTGTCCAGTACTCCCTGGCTTGTTTTTCAATGGTTCTTTAACTGATTTCAAGAGTCACTTTGTTGGGGTTCGATTGATTTCAAGTTGTGTGTAAGCTCGATTTGGAACGTAAAGATCTTGGGATTGATCCCTGTTGGAATCATGAGTATGTACTACAGATGAGATGCCGATTACTGAGTCTTTATTTAGTGGATCAACATCAAATACATGCAGCGATCTCTCTCTCTGTCGCCATCTGCGTAACCATATTCGATGTAAGGACAATCTGACTACCCCTACCTCACTCCATAGTTTGATTTCTTGTTGGATCAGAGCATTGTGCACTGCGATGGCTCAAATTTTCTTTTTACGTTGTTTATTTTCCTAAGATCGGAGTTAGTTTTTACTGAGTTGAACGTTTGTATTATTATTATCATTGTTTCCTTTAGTTTCTAGAGGAACATAAGGCTTCAGCCGTACGTCTCTATTACGTTCGGTTCTCTGACAACTTTTTCACCTGTCTCCATGTCTCCGCACATGCTTCCATTTCCTCTTAGCATCACCTCCTACTCATCCATGTCACCCTTGCACTGACAAACAACTCGCCGCTTCCCATTCGGGTTCCACTTGATGGTTTGGTTTACCATTATTATTATTATTTGCCTTGGGTTCCTAGTGGAACATAGGGCTTCAACTACACGTCTCCACTTGCTTCTGTCTTCTGCTATACTTTTCACTTGCATCCATGTTAGTCCATACTGTTTCAACTCCTCTTCACACGATCTCCTCCATGTCACCCTTGCACTGACAAACAACTCGCCGCTTCCCTTTCGGGTTCCACTCGAGCGTTGGCCTGACGAGTGATGTCACCCAACGGCCTCATCAGCCAGTGAGTGTCCAATCCATCTCCACTTTCTCCTGCATATTTGTTGTTTGGCGATTGGTTCTTGTTTTGTTCGTTCCCATAGTTTCTTGTTGGCGATTCTGTCCGGCCATCTGATCTTCAGTGTATAGAGCGAAGACAATTGTTGATAAGGGTCTGCAACAGGCTGTTGGAAATATTCTTTGTGACCCGCCAAGTTTCTGATCCATCCGTATAGAAGAACTGACTGACTTGACGTTTGTATTGAAAGTGCGAATTTTGTTGTTGATGCAGGCTGAGTGACGAAGATTTCCAGATTGGTTTCAGGTTGATGAATGTGTTTCTCAGAGTATGGTCAATCCAGATATTTTAGAAAGCAAAAGGATTTAGCGAGGATATATTTACTCTTCAATTAGATCCTCATCTTTGGCTCCAGTCTAATATATATCCATAGCATTTTTATTACAATACACAACACTTTATCAATCAAGTGGCGATATGTATGTTAATAATAATTAGTCAATATCAACATGTCAAGGGGATGATAATTAAAGAAGAAAGCAGCGATGTGATTGGTTGGTTCAAGGTCATTTGACTGTGGTATCTATTCTTTACTGTTGCCACTTATTGTATCATAACATAATTTTCTATTCAATGAATTCGTTATCAGCCTGTTTACTTAGAGAGTTAAAATGACGAGGAAAACGTTGTCACATTTCGGGGCTAATAGCAAATAGTTTTGTTTTTCTCTGTCCAAGGGATCCACTAACAGATATTGATTGGATGGATTGATAGCCAAGTCGGAGGAGATGAATTTCAGATGATATCCTATTGATTGTCTGTCATGGATTTTGTAGACTTCGTTACGAACCAACGCATCTGTTAGAGAGGTAATTGAAAACCAGTCGAGAACCCAGACAGCTGTCTCGTCCTAGTAGTTTGTGACTCTTCAGCAGGGCGCATGAATGACCTCACTAGAGATCTAATCTGGAACCTTATTATTACTATTTTTAACATTATAGTTACTACTACTGTCATTATTGTTATATACCATTATTATTCATTCATTGCGTTCCAAAAGGAATACAGGGTCTCAGTGACTCTTCATTGCATTCTGCTGTCTGCCGCCACTTTCCTCTGGCAGAACATCAAGAAAAACTCCTGTAAGCTTGCAATTTCTTCTTACATGCTCTTCTGCATATCATCATCGTATGCCCAAGTTGTTGCTCACTTCCCCTTCGGATTCCACCAATCAAGGGTCTGGGATGTAATACCACTTGGAGGTTTATCTGTCTCCTGAGCGTATTTCCAGTCCATTTCCGTTTCCTTCTGCACGTTTCTATTGGCCGATGGATTCTTGGCTGGTTCGCTGTCAGTGTTCCTTGTTGCTTGCTGCTTATTTAGCATAAGTAACTGTTGATGAAAGTCTATAAAGACTTTAAAACAAGCAATAAAGGTTAATAAAGCAGGATTTAATGAATTCATCAAATTTCGGTAGAACTTGATATGATTATGAGCAATAGTTTGAGTTCTTCAGAACAACTATAGGAGTACGCCAAGGGTGCATTCTCTCACCAGTCCTCTTTAATTTATTCCTCGAACATATTATGACACAAACCCTACATGACTTTACACCGACACTTAGCATAAACGGAAGACCAATTTCCAACCTCAGATTTACTGATGATATAGCCCTCATTGGGGAAAACATTGATCAAGTTCAGGACCTCACCTCAAGACTTGATGTTGCAACCAAATCTGTGGGCATGGAAATCAGCACAGAAAAAAAGCAAAATACTCATTAACGGAGGAAACAACTCAGATAGATGTATCAGACTTGATGGACATGTATTAGAAGAGGTTGAAACTTTCAAATACCTTGGGTCTACCCTAACAAAAGATGGAAGGTCCACTAAGGAAATAAAAATTCGACTAAACCTAGCCTCTGCCACCATGTCCAAGTTAGGGAAAATATGGAAGAGCAACATCAGCGTCTCAGCAAAAATGAAACTCTACTCGTCACTGGTCCTCTCTGTATTCCTATATGGATGTGAGAGCTGGACCCTGAATGCAAAGACAGAAAGAAGAATACAAGCCTTCGAAAACAAAAGTTATAGAAGGATCCTAGGAATAAGCTATCTTGAAAGGAAAACTAATGAATATGTCTTACACCAGGTCCATAGACTGGCAGGAAAACAGGAACCTCTCCTTTCAATCGTAAAGAAACGGAAACTACAATGGTTCGGCCACACGGTAAGACATGACGCATTGTCCAAAACGATTCTACAAGGCACAGTAGGAGGAGCACGAAAGAGAGGTCAACCGAATAAGAGCTGGCTTGACAACATAAAAGAGTGGACTGAAATGCCCTTGGATACGCTACAGAAAATAGCATTAAACCGAGAAGAATGGCGAAGACTGATAGCGCGAACTGTCATAGCACCCCCACGACGAAAGTCAAGGGACTGATGATGATGATGATGAATAGCTTGTGCTCGAAACGTCATCAGTTAATATAACTGTACTACACTGTGTGATTTATCAAAATAAATTCTTATCCATTATGGAATTCGGTAGAACTCGTCAGCTGAATACAATACATACACGAGTTCTACCGAAATTTGATGAATTCATTAAATCCTGCTTTATTAACCTTTATTGCTTGTTTTAAATTCGTATCGGGAAATAACTGTTTCCAATTCCTATACAAGACTCTTTGAAGTGCGCTTACAGATGTCAGTGTTTAGTCTCTGAACCATGTTGCAATCAATATTAAACCTTTGGATCTTATTCTTTGAACTATATGATGATCTCCTGATCAAGCACTAGCATTAATCAATACAAGAATCTCATGATCTTCTATTTGTTGGTAAGAGTAAATAGATAGAAAACTCTGTCAGCACATATTTCGATTAGTGTTAGCACCCATTAGCAAGACATTTCTGAAATCTGATTGGTAGATTCCCCCCTCCCGTCCTCTCTCCCGCCTCCACATACACGGAGATACACTTAAAGCTAGACAGACACATCAGCTGCCACATGGTGCTGCTCAAGCCATCACGTGTGTATCATATCATAAGTTCTAACAAGTTGGCTATGCTTTATATCGAGGCAACTAAGATTAGTCAAAAGGTAAAGAGACAGTTGAAACTGTTGCAAGACAAATGGTTGACACGTTTCGCCTGTCTAGTACACTGTTGAATCAATCTATAAAGTAGAGAAAAGAGTCAATCAGAAATTGGCCCTTTTATTATCACATTGAAGTTTATAAATGAGTGGTTAATACAGTGAGTCCAGCGATTCTACTGCGTATCTCGTGTTATTGGCCTTCATACAGTATGAATGACTCATTTCCTGTAGGACAGCTACATTCATAGCTACTGAGTCATACTATTATTATTATTAATACTATTATTATATAATCATCACTTATTCTGTAACCCAGATCCAGTTAGGATAACTATTGTGAAATCAGTAATTTCATCCAATTAGTTTGTAGTATGATCACGGATCGATATCGCTTAGAGAACTATTGAAAACCAACAACGAGTACTGGAGAACACTTCCACCATAGTTTCGGGCTACATGTTCTCACCGGTCATAAAACAAGTCTGTAGGTCATTTAACCACTGGAACACGATACAACAGTCCATGAATACCAGCTTCTGCGAATCCCCGATTCACATATACCGCAACCGCCAGTCACTGTCATCAGCGATTAACTGTCCCTTCGCCTAAATTGATAGATCCTTCTAGTACAGCTTGCCATGTAACCGGAAGGTCCTGCGTTCATACTGATGAAGAGTCCCAAACTAGGATGAAACACCTGTCAAGTGCTCTGTAACTTGCCAATGATTCTCCTAACCAATCAAATCCTAGCAATCAATCAATCAATAAAAGTTTTTATGCATATTTTACGAGGAATCATACAGCAGAACAATTGTAACGCGTAAAACTCGTCTATGTTGTTTTCGTTTTGTAAAATTGACTGTCTTCTTGAAACTATCGAACACTATCAAGTTAAATACAGAAGGAAAAGGTTTTTGTTATTCTGACGTAAGATATGCATAATTATTGAATGTCATATTATCTCATGGGGTTAAACATATCGAACAGTCTTCCTCCCCCCACCCTCACATCCACTCGTCTACATTTATCTTCACACGTATACATATGGATGCAGACAGGAAGTAACTGCTGTGTATATCATCTTATACGTTGCAAGCTTAGTTGAATTATCTACACGATTAAGAGTGAAAAAAAGGATGATACTAGTTGTAATAGCAGTAGTTGGTCTATGATAGATTGAAAAATCCCTGTGTCCCACATCCACCCTGATTTGCATTCCTGTGTACTTTAATTCCCATGATATTTAGACGTGTTTTTTTCTTCTTCTACCTCGGTTTCATATTGTTTTCATATCCAGATATATATGCTGGTTGCTGTCTAAGGCATTTTCCCATATACATCGTCTTTTTTTATCAAACGTATAATTAGGACATTGATTTATTACCCGTGAATTATTTGTTTTTCTACACATTGGATTAATATTTCTCGGTGGCAGGTAATTTGATAGCTTATAATACTAACTAACTAACTAACTAACTAACTAACTAACTAACTAACTAACTAACTAACTAACTAACTAACTAACTAACTAACTAACTAACTAACTAACTAACTAACTAACTAACTAACTAACTAACTAACTAACTAACTAACTAACTAACTAACTAACTAACTAACTAACTAACTAACTAACTAACTAACTAACTAACTAACTAACTAACTAACTAACTAACTAACTAACTAACTAACTAACTAACTAACTAACTAACTAACTAACTAACTAACTAACTAACTAACTAACTAACTAACTAACTAACTAACTAACTAACTAACTAACTAACTAACTAACTAACTAACTAACTAACTAACTAACTAACTAACTAACTAACTAACTAACTAACTAACTAACTAACTAACTAACTAACTAACTAGGTAAGTAAGTAAGTAAAATCACAGCTGATGGTGTATTGTTAATACACCCTTGGGTTCCAAGTGGAACATAGATCTTCAACAACACATTTCCACCTTGTTCTTTTTTCTGCAATCCTCTTTAGCTGGCTTCACGATTGTCCATAGTCTCACATCTGCTGAGCGTTTCCCCAATCCATCTCCATTTTATCCTAATTTTTAGAAAAAACAAAGAATTGAGCAGAGAACATCCTTTTCGATAATTTCCTCTTCGGGCTATACAATTATATATATATGTTTATATACACAGAATATTCTAGAATAATCGTGTATACCAATACTGGTGTTTTTAAATATCACCGATTTGTTAAGTAAGATCACAGTGGAATTACAGTTCAAGAAAGACGCTCAAGCTATAATAAGCATAAAAATGTAATGGTAAATAGAATATCAACTAAAATCAAAGAAATTTCCACGACAAATTGAAGATCATTAAAAATTTTATTGATGGTCAAAGTGAGGACAATATGTGAACCGACCAACATTTTTATATAAACAAGTTAGCTTCCTTAATGTAGATCCCAACAGCCTCAGCGGTGTGTAGTAGATGAACTCTTAAGGATAAGTTAAGATCTGTTGTTATGCGGTAAATGACTTTGAAAGCCTCGGTAACATCAATCTTGTGTTCTCTATCCACGAGATGAGATAGAACAGTGCTGTAAATGGAACTTGTCTGTCCCTTACTTAACCACACAGGATGATGCTTGGAGATCCAGTGAGAAACACACCTTTGTAAATGGATCCACAAGAGCAGTCAAATTGGTAGATACACATAGAAGAGAGGAAATTAGGCAGTTTATATCCGACTCCCGAACACAAAATAGATGTGGTTCTCCTCGGATTTCAGAAAACCGTCATGCGTAATTAAGTAAGAGACAAACAAAATCCATTCACAGCTCTATTCATCTTGAGGATACAGAACACAAGATTGATATTACCGAGGCTTTCAGAGTCATCTACTGCGCATACCAACTAATCTTAACTTCTAGAAGTTAACTGATGGAAGGTGACTAGCAGTTGAATCCATAATGCACATTTCTTCCTACTTTGAACTCGTCAGCTGGATATACCTGAGACCGACCACTTCGGTCCAATCAATCAACGGGAAAATCTAAAACTGAATTAAATAATCTTAGCTTCACCTTAAGAGTTCGTTTACTAAATATCGCTGAGGCTGTCAGGAATCACATTAGGAAAACTAACTTATATATCCAAAAGAAGAAGTTGGTTTTGACATTGTCTTTACCTTGGCCATCAATCAAGGTTTTAATGATCCTCACTTTGTTTTAAAAATTTCCTTAATTTTATTTGATATTCTATTTGCTATTACATTTTTATGCTCAATGTAATTTAAACGTCTTCCTTGAACTGTAATTCCACTGTGATCTTACTTAATGAATCGATGTTATTTAAAAACACCAATGTTGTTATTGACTACTATTCTAGAATATTCTGCATATATAAACATATATATATGTATATGTAAGTGTAGAGCCAGATGAGGAAATTATCGAAAAGGGTACTCTTTGCACAATATTTGTTTTCTAGATGTCTGCATGAATGTTTTCGTTATATTGAAATCTTCTGAGCGACATTCTGCATTAAAAATACTCAACGAGCAATTGAAATACAGTGCAAAGCTCAGTGAAGAATACTGTTGACTTTATCCTACAGATTTGTTGAGCAGTCTGCCTTTGGTTGGTTCATTGCCAGGTAGAGTTTCTTGTTGCTAATTCTTTCTGGTTGGCTGGCCATTTGATCTTCAGTATTGAGCCGGTCACCGAGGGAGGCAGCTGTCCATAAACGTCTGCTGTAGCTTGTCAAAAATGCTTTTTGTCACACGCATTGCAAGTTCATGATCCATATAAAAGAACCGGCTGACTTCACATTTGTGTTGAATAGAATCCGAATAGTGTTCTTTATGCTGGCTGAGTAGAGCAGAAGATTTTCAATATTATTTAAAATACATCAATGTGTTCAATAACGATAACTCATTAAATATTATATATATATATATATAATTGTAGGGACAGATGAGAAAGTAATCGAAAACAATATTCTTTGCCCAATCTTCCTTTTCTTTTGTCCAAACGTCGATTCAGTTTCTTCTTGAAAGGAGAAGGACACATTGAAGCTTATGTTTATTTGATAGTGTGGAAAATTCCCATATTATGAATTAAAAGTCAATCTGAACGAAGAATATTCTTTTCAATAATTTCTCCTACTCAGGTTCTTACAATTATAAAACAATTATAATATTTGTTGTAATTACAATAAAGGTCAGTTATGCGGTAGATACTTTTTTAACGTAGAACAACAAATTAGTAGTTATCGGGTGTCAAAATAAATAGTCGTATTTGTGTGACAAACGTGCTCTGGCCTGAAATCGATTACAAAATATTGTAAAACGGGAGACAATGGTGATTAATCATAATAGATTTGTAGAGTATGGGGTAGGAAAATTGACAAGTCAGTTCAAGGTTATAAAAGGTGTCAGGTGAGTGGTCTGTGTTAAACAGGAGATAGTAAGACTGCAATGGGAGGTTCATAATGAGATAACGAATGTATGAAATGAAACAGGGGAGGCATATATTGAGAAAAGAGGTAATATCACTAATAATAAGTCCGGATAGTATAAACGAAAAATTCGATAGTATTGAGAGAATGTTTGCATGAAGGGCATAAATTATGACGAATAATAATAACAATTGTAATAATGATATTTGTAATAATAAGCAAAGGAAAAAAAGCCAAGAGGGTTAAAGGAAAGGAGCACTCTTGGTGAGAAGAAGAATCATCAATCCAAGTTTGGCCACGGCAGGAACAGCGTCTGGACGTGTTCTTTTTGGATGCAAAGTTCCGGTTTAGTCGATCTTATTGCAACAGCTTCTGCTATGTGTAGAAGACATAAGCGAACTGTATGTGATAACGACTTCGGAATTCGGTATATAACCCTGAAAGCTGTGTTGACATCGATGAGATGTCCAGTATCGACCAAGTGTGACAGGATCGAGCTTTTTATGCACTTAATTCCCCCTCCTGCTGAACCAAGCTGGTAAATGTTCTCGAACCCGTAGACGAACCTGCCTAATCGTGCACAGGAACAGTTGAAATGGTATATGCATGAAGAAGAGCTAAGGCTAGGTAAGACATCTTTGAGAGTTGCTGGGTGAACATTGGACGGCTCCTGAAGGATAGACACAGATGTGCAGAGTATAAAGTTTTCTTGATCGCCCTGATTAAACGTTGCGATAGAATCTCCGCAGGAGTATCTCCCTTGAATTGGAGACGTAAAAACAGAGGCTTTTTCTCCACCGTTGCCAGTTCATGCCGCATAACTAGCCTTTAATATAACGACAACAAATATTATGTTTATTTGTTTATTTGAATCCTTTTCATTTATCGATTAATGAATAGAATAACAGATGGATTAATTGATTGATTGATTGATTTGTTGACTGACTGACTAACTGACTGATTAGTTCATTAGTTAATTAATAAAAGAATGAGCTTGGGGACTAGGCGTATTAAGTAGCCTGATAAGAATTCATGAATTGATTTAACTCAATTAAATTCCCCATATATACAAAGAGAAGAAATAAATACTCGATAAACTTGAACAAAGCAAGAACAACAATTGTACCCGAAGATAATATGAGCTCATCTTTTATTATTTCGAGGATTCTTCTCAACTGGTTACAACCTGAACGATAAAAAATATGAATTACATTACATGAAAGATTTGAACATAATTTTCCACGATCACAAGGAGTAATTGGTAGGAAGTAAAAGTAACATTAGTCCGGAATGATTTAACTAATTAAGAGTTACAAACACTGACTATTTATAGAATAATTCAAATGAACTGTGATCAATATTTGACAGTTTATAAATACTTATAGAATAATTAGGCAATTAGGCTTGGAAACAAAAACAGAGTTGCGTATATATATATATGTATAGAAACAAGGATTATCTAGACAGAGCATAACAAAAAGGTAGATAACGTAACTAAAGAAAATGCTTTATCTAATAGCCAATAGAAAAAAGGAAGAGAAAAGAACAAGAAAGGGTGAGTCGTGTTTAGATGAGAGAGTAGAGTTTTCTAAACAAGAAAAAGGTGACTCATACAAGTTGTATATTTTGTTGTCACCAGGGCAGTGCAAGATTCACCACTGTCTCTTTCTGCGCACATAGATTTGGTTTAAGTCGTCTGATAGCAATTGCTTCAGCAAAGCGTAGCAAGTTAGGTTTCTTTTGCTTGTTGATTATTTTGAATAACTTCAAGTTGTCTACATTATGACCAGTGTCTAATAGATGACGCGCAATTGCACTGTTTAATACTTGTGGACCTTTCAGTCTCAGGTTCTTTGGTATGTGTTCAGAAATGCGGACAATAACCCTTCTCTCTGTTCTTCCGATGTATGTGCTTTGGCACGTACATGTAAATTGGTAGACACAGTTGGACATTAATTATATTATGTCTCCTGATTAGTAGTTAGTGAATGTTCAACTTAAAGTTTGCATGTCAAGCGAATTCATTATACAATACATTTTGTTTCAGCAGAAAATTTTAATTGTCTAATGATGTGTTATCGCGTTCAATGCGTTCAATGTGTTCAATATTCATTATTGGACATTTTAACCTGAGTAAACAAATTTAATTAATCTTGTCAAATTCTGCTGAAATCTGATTATGTTTTACTCCGGGTAAAAAATAGAAAGAAAGAATGTTGCATACATTAACGTGCACAGACACACACAAGGACATATACTCATCTTATTCACATTATTGCATAAGTTTTCCATTGGTCAGTGAGTGCTGAATTCGAGTTCTGGTTATGCAACATTATAAATCAGCTTGAATGCAGGGACATCGAGCTAAGGAGTCTTAAGTAGGACTACGTGTAAATTCTAGCGTAAATTCTAGTGTAAATTCTTAATTCTAGTCTTTGGTCGAAGAAGCAGCAAAGACAGGACTCCAGGTGAACATAGACAAGACGGAGGTAGTGAAAATAACCAACCAACAACAACAACAGCAGCGACATCCAGCGCCAACCAACATCAGCGGGAGGGATTTGAAAGAGGTTACTTCATTCAATTATCTAGGGAGCATTGTCTCAACTACAGACACATGGAACGGACGAGGATGTCAAATCGAGAATCGGAAAGGCGAGAAACACATTCATCAACCTGAAACCAGTGTGGAAATCTTCGTCACTCACCATCAACAACAAAATTCGGATTTTCAATACAAACGTGAAGTCAGTCAGTTCTTCTATACGGATCAGAAACTTGGCGGGTCACAAAGAATATTTCCAACAGCCTATTGCAGGGAGACCTTTATCAACAACTGTCTTCGCTCTATACTGAAGATCACATGGCCGGATAGAACAAGAACCAACAATAAGCTATGGGAACAAACAAAACAAGAACCAATCGCACAACAAATATGCAGGAGAAAGTGGAGATGGATTGGACACTCGCTGAGGAGGCCGCTGGGTGACATCGCGCTTCAGGCCAACGCTCGAGTGGAACCCGAAAGGGAAGCGGCGAGTGGTTCGTCGGTGCAAGGGTGACATGGAGGAGATCGTGTGAAGAGGAGTTGAAACAGTATGGACTAACATGGATGCAGGTGAAAAGTACAGCAGAAGACTGCAGCAAGTGGAGACGTGCAGTTGAAGCCCTATGTTCCACTAGGAACCCAAGGGAACAATAATAAAATAATAATAAAGTGTAAATTCTGGATTCTTCAATCGCTAGTTACCTTTGACTAAGTAGTGCGCATTGATTTATTTGATAGTAAGAAATATAGGTGGTTTCGGTTAATTAATTCACAGTAGGGATTTAATTCGTTACATATTTTATCATGAGGGGACATCAGTTTAAGAGCCAATGGAAACCAGCAGAGAGTACTGGACTGCTGATGAGACCTGGTTAGGGACTTTTCAGAAAGATTCAGTCACCGGACTTTGAACCCGGGACTTATCTGATGCTCATTAGGGACTGGTTCTATATAGAAAGTTACCCTGGAGTTATAGTAAGAAGTCGTAAGCAGTGGGGTCTACCGATTCCGGAGGGAGAACAGTTAATTGCTTATAAAATTGCCTGGTGGCTGCGCTATGTATATCTCCAATTAGCAGAAGTGGTAATTCATGGGTCATTGGATCGCGTCCAAGTGGCTGACTGGTCCACATGGTCACCTGGTAGGCTGAAGGCCTCAGATTCGATCCCAAGTGTGGTCATGGGTGCATACTTCAGAAAAGTTCCAAACTAGAACGAAACGCCTACTGAGTGCTCTTTGGTTTTTCAGTAGTTGCATGGAGGATTTCATCATGAGCTGAAATCAGTTAGAGAGCCACTGGAAAACCTGGGAGTACTGGACAGCTGTTTCATCCTAGTTTGGACTCTTCAGCAGTACATAGTTCTCTAACTGATATCAGCTCATCATAAAACCTATAAGTAATTCCTGATCACCTTGGAAACCCTATAGGCACTATGTGCTAAATTATGCACATTACTTATAAGTTTAAACATTTTCAATATTTTCTAAGTTTAAATGACCATATTTACTGAAAATATCTCAATACTGAATTGGTATATGTCGAATGTAACCTCCTTAAACATTTAGTCTACATAAGAAGATCTGGCTCAATATGTCCCGGTTTCGAATTTCCACTATCTACTTCAGCTGAAGCAGCTGAATAGTATCATTAGCCCTTAAAAGTCTAATACGCCTTTTCAACCAATAGGGATCCAATTTTATTGAGGTCAGAAGGATTTAGAAGAAATCTTTCTCTTGGCGCATTGGATAGGACGCTCGCTGACCATGCACATGGTCCAGAGTTCGATCCCCGGCCGACGCACACATGATATCAATGGACGGTCTGCTTAATTTGGGCTACCGATATCACATGCTGAAAATTCCATACTTGTATCAAAAATACTGTATGGAGTCAAGCTTTAATAAAATAAATTTAATTGCAAATAGCTGAAATTATGCTGATCAACATACCTAACTTGACATCGAAACGTTTGTCAAGAGAGGACACTGTTCTCCGCGTTAAGTGCATAGCCTAGTTTGGGTGATATTGTTATTCATATCAAATGATTTGTGGAGAATTTGGATTCATCTCAATTGTCAGATTTTTGTCATAAACCAACGTTAGTTGGAGAGGTCACTGAAAACTACTAGAAAGCATTGGAAAGTTGTTTTTGTCGTCCTGCTTTTGGGGACTCTTCAGCAATTTGCACCCAGGACCCCACCAAGGTTCGGAGTCAGGACCTTTAAGTTACGTGACTAAGGTCTCTTGTCATTTAGCCACTTCGACCAGTGGGATTCAATGACATTTGAATTCTAACTTTCAGGTTCGACCACAGAGTCACATCAGTAAGAGGAACTTTTGAAACCAGCATGGAGTACTGAAGAGCTGTTACGTCCTTAAATTATTCTGATACTTGTTAGTGACTGGCTTTATGACGAATTTGCCTAGAGTTTTAGTGTGAAGTACTTACCAAAAGGGTCCACTCGGTCGGGATTGGGGACAGACACTCGCCAGCGATGAAGCTGTTTGGTGCCAGCTGAGCTGAGATCGGGGATCGTTAGGAGTTGGAATGCGTGGGACATTAAGTTGAGTCCCAGTGGCTGAATGGTCAACATGCTCTCTTTGTAAGCGAGTGCTACTGAGTTCGAACGCAGGTGGTTTTGTACTGCTGATGAGCCCTAAACTAGTGGGAAACAACTGTAACTGATAACAATCCCTGATCAAAATTGAAAAAAATGAAATCCGTAGAAATTAGCTCTTGAAAATTCTAACTTCTCCAACTCGTGCGTGATATAGCGCTATCCTCAGCCAATGCCTTTGACACTGCAGACGTCGCTGGTCATGACTTCCTACTATAGCTTGACGACATCCAACCTCTAGTAGCTATCAGTAAGCTGACGATTGAAAAAGTTAGAGTTCATGGGTCATTGAATTCCATCGATCCAAGTTGCTGAATGCTGATCAAGCTTGTCATTGATGAATCCTAAGGTCCCAGGTTCTTTCCCTGGAGAGGTGGTGTGTGCCCAATACTAAGAAGTCTCTTACTAGGACGGCTCTCTACTAGTTTTCGATGATCTCTCCGATCGAGGTTAGTTTATGACAAAAGTCTTACAAATGAAATTTGGTATTTTTGGATCATTGGTTCAACTAACTGATTATCTGATAAATAAGATCAAAAAATGAACTAACCTCAGTTGATCTATCTGTCGTACAACTTCTTATAGCAACTGCTCACAGAATTTATTTGGTGGATGGTGACTAGCAGTGATGGAATCCAGGATAACGCGCATTTCGTCCTTTCGGGGACACTAGTAACTAGTGTGACGTGTCTAGTCCTTTCTTCGGTGCAGACTGAATTCTTTCAATCAGTCAAGCTTGCAGTGTGAACACCATGTCACTAGGTGGCTCACCGTCAAATTGCACATCGATTTGATGATATAAGGTGGTCGGAGGAAATCGACATGAAGCCTTAGACCTAGGTTCCGTGCTAGTTGGCACTCACCAGTCAGCAAGGCGTATCTGCAACATTCAAGGAACTCATGTCCCTTCTGAGATTCGAACTCGCATCACCCAGTGCTGCCTGCAGTCAGAGACGTTATCACTGAGCTATTCGGGCTGATAGAATTCAGTCTGCACCAAAGAAAGGACTAGACACGTTACACTAGTTACTAATGTCCAATCAAAATACCCACTACAGTCCTACAGGAGGTCAATCGCTAGCCAGCCTTAATGCCTCAGTGGTAACGTGTCTGACTGCAGCACTGGGTGACGCGGGTTCAAATCTCAGAATGAACATGAGATCCTTTAAGGTGGTTGCAGATACGCCTTGCTGATGAGTGCCAACTAGCACGAAATCTAAGTCCAAGGCTTCTTGCCGATTGCCTTCCACCATCTAATATCATCAAAGTATAATTATATTTCAATGGTTTATACACAATGATAAATTTTTGTTTTTTGGTAATATTTCGAGCAAAATCACTGCCCGTGTTCACCCCAAGTGCTGGAATGGCTTTGTTTTTTTATTTCACACATTTATGATTTGTACTCAATCAGTTCGTGAGTAACTTCACTGTCGTCTAAAGTTCGAAGACATTAGGTATTGTCAACTTCTATAAGCACAAATGACAAAAAAGGATTAATTCTAGCTGAACAGTTTCCTCAAGGCTAAAATTTTATGGTTAGTAATTAACACCAAATTATTTTGTCCTCATTATCACATTCAGCGATGCATAATTCAACCAATCAGAATTGAGTAGATTTCTGATCAAACTTTGCGATAAATTGCTGTAGGTTATGTTTGTCACACTACAGAGTATCTCTGTTTATTTCCATTGATCGCAAACCAACACTGATGCATCATTAGACATATGAGAAGAGTAGAGAGAAAGAGAAGTAGGAAGACAGACTAATTTCCCTGATTGAATTAATAATTACGCTGTAATAACAGTAAAATAGCAGCTAAAGTAGATTAACCAGCCAATTGAATGTATGTTCTTCTCAACTGCTTCTCCTGTCCTCTATGTGTTAGTGTCCACTGATTTTCTAAGGTGGGAAAAGTTTGTTAAAATAAAAGATAAGATTGTATGGAATTTTTCTTAATTTTCATC